>JAHREE010000220.1:2407648-2457782 GCA_033628505.1 Tringa tobata
GTGTGCTCTCCCGGTGCTGCGGCAGGGTCGGTGTGGCTCCTGTCTTCGGGGCTGCGGCTTACTCCTCTGTGCCTGCCGTGGAAGGCCAGCAGAGGGAAGGTAAGCGAGGCCCTGCGGTGGTGGCGGGGGCATATGTGCAGCCATCCGGGGGCGAGGGTTCGGGCTGCCCCCGTTTCCCGGCTGGTGGGGCCTGGGGGCGGGCGGGGATCTCAGGCCCGTGTTCCTCCTCCTTTCCCGGCTGCAGGCGGCTCTGAAAAGCATGTTTTGTTTTGCAACTGTTTGCCGGAGAGCTTTTGGCAATAATAACAATAATAATAATAAACCTTGTGGTGTAGGATACAGATTTTAGCAGTGTAAGCATTGTGAGCAGTCTGAAGGAAAGTAGTGAGCAAATTGGTATTTGCTAGAGGGATTTTCAGCTCGGGATTACAGTGGTTCCGTAGACTTGCCGTGCATTGCCTGGTTTTAGGTTTTCTAAGTAAGAATTTCAGCGTTTCCTGAGGGATACGTACTCCTGCCAAGCATTTGATGTTGTGCGCTCATGTTAAACATTTGATGTCTTGCCTGGCCTCAAGCCGAGCTGCTCAGGCTGTTATGAGTGCAAACGGAAAATGTAGGCTTGTACCAACATTCTTCCAAAGGCTGGGTGGATATTTCTCATCTACAGGTTCAGGAGCAGGCTAGGTTGCTTGAAAGGGCCTTTAAGTAATGTCTGATACTGCAGCCTGTGGCAGGAGTAAAAGGTGTCCTGTCCAGAAATTACTGATGTTTGTAACAGAAATAGTAAGATTGGTATGAATTCAGTGTGTCTGGTTTTGAAAGTACCGCAAAAATGGCAGATCAAGGGATAAAAGAATGCTGTTGTAGTGCCCGATACATATTCTTCAGTTTAAATTTTTATATAGCAAGAAGAGGCGGAACAGAATTGGACCTGTAAAATATTTAGATAAGGAAATCAAAGAACTGTGAAATTCACAAGTTTTTTCAAGGCTTATGTGGGGTAAGGTTGTAAGAAAAATGAATGAGGTTAATAGATCTCTGTTTAGATTGAAAATCCGGTGCTGTTTGGTATCTTTATGCATCTCTAAGTCCCTTACCACAACCCCAAGAGAAGTCAGTTGGCTAAACAGTTAGGCCAAACTGTTGCAGTTTCTCTGGGTCTGCTCAATAAGCCAGATAAACATGGTGAAATGGCAAATCCATTGGTTTGTTCCTGATCCCCAGCTCAAGATCAAAAAGAGTTTGATGTGCTAAGTTTTCATACAGGGGTTAAATGAGCTTGAGAGTGCCACAGAACAGGGTGTGAAGATACGCTGGCAGAAGGAACGGATGGAGCCTTGGGATTCTCCTTTTGGTAATGAACTACTAGGTTTAGCTGTCCTGTTCTGCTGGTAGAGAGTGATTTGTGACTTAACAGGCACATGGGACAGAGAGAAGCAAGCACAGTAAAGAAGGCAATGGTCTACTTTCACTTATCTCATTTTTCTTTCCTCCTGTATCAGGTTGGAATAAATGATGCTAGAAAAATGCATTTAGGCATGTGATGACTAAATTATTGTTAACATGTTTTTAGGGTAGACCCAGGCAAAATAGCTTCCAAGCTTTTTTTTTATCTTAAGTCTCAAAAAATAAATGAGCAGTCCAAGTATAAGTATCTGATCTTCCCCTTCTTCCATGTGAAGACTGGGAAGTATTAGTTTATATTGTCTTTGTAAAAGAAAAAAAAGCATACAGGATCATGCTGCATTGTTGTTTTTTTTTTTTCAGAAAACCATATAATAGTTTGTATTGGAAATGTTTCTTTGTCTTTCAGCTTCAACAAGGAGAAGAGGCAGGACACCACAGTTTGTAAGATCAGTAAGTACTGAAACCATTTGCAGTTAACTCAGAGGTGTTTGAAAAAGTTTTCTTAGCTATGTGTCTTAACAGTCAGTACAGAAACCCCTTCTACAGTCAAAACCTGATGAAACAATCCACTGTGACTATTCCTGAACCAGGACCAAGCTTCTTTAATGTCCCAGCTCTTTTCAATCTGTATTCACATAAAGGCAAACACATTAACAAGTTAACAGTTAGCTTGTATTAACGCGGCGTACTGCAGGTACAGCAACTTAAAATTGCATTTAAAATAAAAACAGACATGTTAATGTTTTCAGTATGAGTCTACAGGATTTGTGGTGGTTGCATTCTGGTGCAATGAAAAAAACTGATTTTGTGCATAAAGGAAATTATTCTTGGCACAGTAGAATGCACTGGTATCTGAACATTTAATCACTGACAATTTTCTTATTTATTCTATACATACATTTCAAAAGTAGTGTATTATATGTTATTATTTTTAAAGGCAAGTAGTAAAAGTGAACCTGGCATGTATTAAATTTTTGTTTAACTTCTAAGAGCAATATTTAATGATACATGAAAGCAGCCAGACCAGATGCTTATATCCATTTGTCTTTTACCCTTCTAAATTAAAAATTAAGGTTTTGGGGAAATAAACGATGAGTTGTCTTTTTATTTTTTTTTTCTTTAAGAGCATTTGACTGAAATCTTGATTAGTTATTGGAGGATATAAACTATTTTTGCAATAAAGTATTACATCGTTCCTATACTGGAATTTATAGAGCAAGTAATATCAGAGCTACTAATATCTATTTCTATTAATATGAACTTGTCCAGACTTTCAGAATTCCAGAATTTTATAACTCATTTTCTAGCCCCCCACCAAATGCTTAGGCACTTTAGGAAACGGTTTGCCATTAAATATGGGTTTGAGTTCCCTTCTTCCCCGTGCTGATTTATCATAACACAAGAAGATGGTAAGTTCTTCTTTCTAAGTATTTCTGAAATCAAATGCAACTGAAGATTAGGAAAGGCCTGCCACCCAAGCTTTGAGAGGCTATCTTTTAAAAATTCCTTTAAAAATGAGCACTAACTTTTGATGTAAAGGTGTCTCGAAATGTCCAGCTTTGGGAATTTATTCCTGAAATAACTTGTTGCGTGCGTGCGCTCCTGCTTTGTCTTCCAAAACAGCTTATCTCCCATTAAACTTTTATAATTTTCAATTTATTAGCAGGCACCTCCCAGAACTGAGAGGATGGCTGTTGATCAGGACTGGACCAGTGTATATCCAACAGCAGCTGTGTTTAAACCTGGCTCTGTGCCTCTCCCAATTCGAATGGGTTACCCAGTAAAGAGAGGGGTACCTCCACCAAAAGAAGGCAACTTAGAACTTATGAAGGTAAGACACATGCAATGGGTTTGTGGTAACTTTTGAAATTATTACTCACTAAGACTGCACTGCTTTGATTGGAATATTTGTATTGGGTACTGGTTTTTGTTATTAAGTAGGATAATACTCTATTTAATTTCTAAATGAAATGGTAACAAATACAAATGTTGGTAACAAACCAAATCAGGAGAGTTTTTTTAGGACTATCATGCCTGTGACTTTTTTAATGGGACTAACTTAAGTCTTTTGATAAATCAGACTTGAGTAGAGTCATCTTATCTGAACTTTTTGTAAAGCATGTTGTACTGCGTTAACACATTAAAAGTGTAATCAGATTTCAGTAGTGCCCCTTTACTTACGAACAGACCAAAAGCTGTTATTTGGTAACTCTTAATATGCCTGTTTCAGATTCCCAATTTTTTGCATCTTACTCCTCCTGCAGTCAAGAAACACTGTGCAGCTCTTAAAGGTGAGGGGTTTTTTTTCTTTTTTTTTTTTTCTTTTTTCTGTTTTTAAAAAACGTCTCTCTTGAAATTTTAAGACAATGCAAAATGTAACTGTGTGTGATGAGGTAGAAAGTGAGATGTGGTCCACCTCTGAAGCTGTTTTTTTTTGTCAGGCTTTGGCTAGTATTGTATGCTTTCTTGTTGCTGCATTGAGTCATACAGGTGGTAGGCAGATACGTCCTAGGGAGGTTTCCAGCACACCAGTAAGATGTTAATTTCACCTTTCCATTAGGCCCTGCTTATACTGGAGAATTTATACTTTAGTGTCTTAAGAAAGATGAGTGATGAATGTGGCTCAGTTCTCAGAAGATTATCTGTGATTAAGCCAGGGTCCAATCGTAGCCATTCCTGCCTGAATTATTATTTTTTTTTAAAAAATGCTATTAATAAATTAAACCCGCTGAGAGCAAGGTCTGCTGGGGAGATACAGTGTCTAAGACCAAGAGCATCTCTGCCAGCCAGCAAGCCAATAAGGAGAATCTAATGAAGAGGTTAACCCAAAGAGAAGTGGAGGTGCAAGGGGACTGGGAGGAGATGGAATCATAGAACCATTTAGATTGGAAGACGCTTAAGATCATCAAGTCCAAGTATTAACCAAACACTACCAAGTCCACCACTAAACCATGTCCTAAAGCACCGTGTCTACACGTTTCAACTACCTGCAGGAGTGTTGACTTAACCACTTCCCTGGGCCGTTCCAATATTTGCAAACCAGTTTGTTGAAGGAAGTTTTCCTAATATCCAATCTAAACCTCTGCTGGCACAACTTGAGGCTGTTTCCTCTCATCCTATCACTTGTTACTTGGGAAAAGAGACCAACACCCACCGCACTACAATCTCCTTTCAGGTAGCTGGAGAGAGTGATAAGGTCTCCCCTCAGCCTGTATGGTAAGAGGCCGGTCTTGAGTTGCCTGTATACAAATGCATGCAGCATAGGAAACAGGAGGAATTGGAAGTCTGAGGAGTCAGAGAAATGCAGAGTGAAAGCTTGTATGATTGAGGTACAGGCAGGGATGATGTGGAGATGGAGCTGTACCCTAAAGAATAGCTCAGCTGCAGATCTTTGTGATGAGATGCGTAGCAAGCTGGTTAAGAATTTGAGAGTTGGGATTAGAGGGGAAGCTGGAAAGAATGTCTTGGTGGCATCTGCCACAGACTGCCTGTTTGAGAAGAGGAAGTGAATGAGCAGCTGAAAAAAGCCTCACAGTTGCATGCTTTGGTTTTCATGGGGAACTGCAGACATCTCAACATCTGTTGGAAGGGTAACAGGATGGGATGGAAGCCATCTAGGAGATTTCTGGAGTGTGTCTTTTGATGCAGACATGGGGAAACTGTCTGTGGAAGGTTTTGCACGTGCTCTTTGCAAGTATGGAAGAACTGGTTGGAGATAAGGTTGCTGGCAGCCTTGGTTATGCAAACAAGATTGTGGAGTTTAAGATCTTGAGAGAAGTCAGGAAGGCAAGTAGTGCATCAAAGGCGATTTCTCAATGTAGACAATTAACAAATTGACTAGGAGACATGCTTCGTTGAATTTGTTGTTTAGAAACAAGGAAGAACTGATCAAGCATGTGAAGGTTCGGGGCATCCTTGGTAACAGTGATCATGAAAATGTGGTGTTTAAAATCCTGAGAGAAGTGACCAGGACAGACAGTGGAACTACAGTCTGGCTAAGCAGATTCTTCAGTAAACCAAAGACCACTCTCCTGAAGTCCAATCTCATGGGAGGCTCTCCTGGGGAGCAAAGTGGCCCACGAGAGCTGGTGGATGTTTAAGTTCAGCTGCCCTAAAAGAGGAAGAATGGTCTATTCCAGTGTGCAGAAAGTGGAGCAGGTGTGGCAGAAGGACAGCATGGGTGTGCAGGGAACTCCTGAGTGACCTGAGATGCAAAAAGTGGAAGCAGGTAAAGACTGTCAGGAGGAACAGGAGATTTTTGCCTGACCATCTTCAAGAAGGGTAAAAAAGAAGATGCAGTCAGCCTCACCTCACTACATTCCGTGGAAGATTATGAAGCAAACCTTTCTTTCCATGTTTGGAAATGGCTTCCAAACATGCTATATATCACCCTGGATAACTGTAGAGAGCACAACCTCAGCAGGTCTTCAGATGGTAATGAATTGGGCGGGAACAAGTGATACACTGGAGAGCAGAGCTGCTGTTCAGGGGGATGTCAGCAGGTATGAAAAAAAAAAAAACCAAAACAACAAAACACTGCAAGGACCCTCATGAAGTTAGACAAAGGCAACTGCAAAGTCCTTCATCTGGGGTGGAATAACCCATGCAGTAGTACAAGCATGGGGTCAGAGGGGCAAATGGCTAGAAAGAAGCTTTGCAGAAAAGGCCATGTGGAGCCCAGTGGATATTTGAAAGTTGAATGTGAGTCAGCAGTGTGCCCTTGTGGCAAGGAAAGCTAATTGCATACTGGGTTGTATTAACAAGAGTGTAGCCACAGGAATTCAGTAAATTAATTCTTTTCCTTCTGTTGAGTACTGCATCCAGTTCTGGGGTCCCCAGTACAAGAAATACATGGACCTTTTAGAGGAGGGCCACACAAATGACCGGAGGGCTGGAACAGCTCTCCTGTGAAGAAAGGCTGAGAAAGTTAGGCTTGTTCAGCCTGGAGAAGAGAAGGCTCCAGGGGGACGTTCTTGTCACCTTTCAGTACGTAAAGGGGGCTTACAAGAAAGTTGGGGAGAGACTTTTTACCAAGGCCTCTAGGAACAGAAGGGGCAACGGTTTAAAACTGGGAGAGGCTGGATACTTAGATTGGACATAAAGAAGACTTTTGATTTATGATAGGGGTGGTGATATACTGGAAGAGCTTGCCCAGAGAAGCTGTGGATGCCCCATCATTGGATGTATTCAAGGTCAAGTTAGATGGGGCTTTGAGCAGTGTGATCTAATGAAAGATGTCTGTGCCTATAGCAAGGCAGTTGGACTAGGTGATCTTTGAAGGTCTGTTCCAACCCAAACCATTGTGATTCTGTTTGGCAATGAGGCTGCATCTGGAGTACTGTATCCTGTTTTGGGGAACCCAGTGGAAAAAAGACATTGAAATAGCAAGTTTGGCAGAGACCCTGCTGTTATCTAAATGGGTATGGTTTCTATAAATAGTACTTTTAAAAAAATATATTGCAGTAAGTTTGAAAAAAAAAAACAAAAAACAAACCCAAGACACAAACCAACAGATATTACTTGGAATGCTTTTTCTTTGTTGTACAGATTTCTGCACTGAATGGCCAAGTGCTTTGGACAGTGATGAGAAATGTGAACAGCATTTTCCTATTGAAATTGAAACCATAGATTATGTTTCTTCAGGGACATCTATTCGTAATCCCAAAGCAAGAGTGGTGACTTTAAGAGTAAGTAGTATTTTTGGTAAACAGCCTTTCTTTCAAAAACCCAAATGCTTGGCTTTCATTTCAAAACATGAGCAAGTATGATGTGTTGTAAGGAAATGAAAGAAATAGTTTACCGAATATATGAATAAAAAGCAGTGGATTTCTTTAAGTATATTGCAGCATGTTAGAACTGAGGTTGTAAGGTTATGGATATGTATTTATAAACGAACACTAAACACTGATATAAACAAAATAGTGTACCTTCTGAAGAATCTACTTACAAAAAAGGCAGTAAATACCTTTGTACCCAATGTCTTGGTTAGACTCTTTCGTTGCTAATTTATGGACTCTAGAAGTGCACAATAATTGAAAGATAGGTCCTGTGAATGTGGCACTATTAATAAGTATCGAGTTGATAGGCTTCCAGGCATTGGTGTGTATGCAGTAGGAGCAGCAGCCTTCTGGTCAAAGGATCATGGGGTAGTTGAGGTTGGAAAGGAGCTCAAAGGTGTGAGATCAGACCAGGTTACTTGGGACTTTATCCACTTGGGTCTTGAAAACCTTCAGTGCTGGAGATGTCCAGGAGTGGTAGTACACGAATGGTGGTACAGTTAGGATTGTACTGTGGCTTTTGAACATACCTTTTGAGATGAAATTTGAGCCTATCTTAAGAGCAGCAGCAGCAATGAAGTCAGTGATAGTTGTGTTCTTACTCTGTGGGTGTAGAAGGTAAAATACAGCATCTAATCATGGCAGCTTTGAATGGTAGTAGTTCATTTTGCCTGTAGGAATCTTGACTTCATGTTGTAAAACTGTTTGGGCTGAAATTGAGTTTGTCATTGACTTACCTTCACAACGGTTCACACCACTTTTAGCAGTAACTTCACCATCGCCTTGTAGTCATTGCATACTAGAGTTTAGCCTTTTATCTCCTTATTTGGATCCATGGTCAGGAGCAAGTTTTAACAAATTTGTATGCATTAGAAATAAAAGGAAATGGAGTTTGTCTGTGAGAATAGACATTGGACTGCCCCCTTGCCTCCCATATTTAGTTGTCTTGGATGGAGTAATATTGATATTTGCAAGTCAGTGCTGGGCATGGTGTCACTGCCAAGAGGTAGAGCTCTGCTGCTCAGACAGACAGCCTTGAATCCCCTCCCATTAAACACAGCAGGTGGTGAGTGTATTGTAAATTTCTTCCTTTCTAAATCATGTAAAAAGTTATTAGATATAAATATCTTCTGTTAAATGTGACTTTTGAGTCGCGAGATCTTGGACTAGGGATTGGCTATGCTGCAGTGGAGAGAATAATTCAAAATGATATACAAATAACCTTGTCTGTATTATCCTATCCTAAATCTACTCATTAATGTTAACTGGCCTTGGTTCTTGTAAGGCATTTTGTGGATGTGTACTATGCATGTATATTTAAAAAAGGAGGGGTTGGAGTGGGAGACAAAATGGAACAACTATCCATATGGTTTTTCAGTTCAGTTTCAGTGTTCTGATCCCAGACTTCATTAATAAATTCTTTCTCTGATTAACCCTCTGACAACAAAATCTGCCTAGGGACGGGGAAGAGAAGGATTTAAAGGTGAAAGCAGATGGCACTGGGTCAGATAGTGGTTGAGCTTTTATCAATGAGAGAGCATTTACTGTGTGCTGTGTTATAGACTGTGATAAACTCTCTGGTGGATCTTCATGTTAAGATTTCCATTTTTAAATATTGTCTAGAAGTTAAACCTTTTAAATCTTAATTTAAAATTATGTCTTTTTTTTCTACCAGGTATCACACTAAAGATGGTAATTTTTCATCTGTTGTAGCCTAATGCCAGTATTTCTTGTCATTAAATTTATCCTAGTCTTTTCTGAAGTGGAATTGTCCACATTGTGCTAGACAACATAGTGCTATAGGATGTAAAATGAGACATTTTGAAAAAAATCAGTTGCTGTTCCACAAAGAACTCTTATCTTTTCTAAAGTTCAACATAAAATAGTTTGCAGCATTCCAGCTAACAATTATAAACTGTCCGATTGCTATCCCATTTTTGAAGCAAGTATCCATATAAATTTTTGTCACTTTAAAGTGGCTTTGGATTAGTAAGAACATATTTTTTGTGATCCTGTGGTATAGCCAACAGACCAGATAGCTTTTTAGGTTTTATAAGTAAAGCAAGTCATGGAATAAAATCATAGCTATTTTACAGTAAATCTCAGAAGATCACAGTGCATGAAGGCAGCATGATACAGCTATGATAATGCCATCCTTTTAAGAAAGTGCAAAAAGTACTACTTGTGAAATTGTTTCACGTTGTTACTTAAAGCAAGATCACAGAATCACATGGGGTTGGAAGGGACCTCTGGAGATCATCTAGTCCAACCCCCTGCCAAAGCATGTTCCCACCCAGAGCAGGTTGCACAGGAACATCTCCAGGTGGGTTTGGAATGTCTCCAGAGAAGGAGACTCCACCACCTCCCTGGGCATCTGGGCTGGAGTATCCCATTAAGTTTTAGAAAGTCATGGTTATAAAATGTTTTCATGCAGTAGCAGCCGTACGCTTGCCAGAGTGTTGTGTTTGAAACCCTTTAGTGTTTGGAGCATTCTTTCTTTCTGTGAATGTTACAGAAAGACAATGTTAGGAAAGTGTGTTTTGCAAAAAGGTGTTTCTCATTAATTTGAGTGAACATTGCCAGGCAGCGGTGAGGGTAGGCTGTTCTATCAGGGCAGGTGATCCAGGGGCAGTTAGTTAGGCAGGAGCAGTGACCTCCTCAAAAAGGGTGCAGCTACTACCTGAGAAAGGTGAGAAGGACAGATCTGGTAAGAGTGACAAGTTCCTAATGATAAGGCAAGTTTGAAGTCGAAGGGGGAAGTCAAGTCAGCGAAGCAGGATTAGGTCTGGTGACAGAACTAGGACCAGTCAATGATCTGGGCGAGCTCCTATTCACCAGGATTACAGGCATGCATAGTAATTCCTTAAAGAGGAGATGTTTTTCATATATTCTGTGGAGTGGTGAATGTTAGAGGTTTTATTCACAACTAGAGGTTTCAGAATTGAAACCCTGTTGCCTCCTCCCTTAGAATATCTAGGTTAGTACTTCCCTTTTCTGTTTTTGGTAGTAGGGTTTTTTGTTTTCAGGTACTACTTTTTTCCCCTGATACTTACTAGAACTTCTAATTTCTTCTAGTCCTTCAGCTTTTGTTAGTTTTCCTGAGGGGGGTTTCTTCATATTTTTTTTTGAACAGTTCTGTAGTACAGCAATGGCACAGTAGAAAGAATATAGAGGAAGAACAAGCAATGGACAAATTACTAAGTGACTACTATTATGTCTTCATGTTTTTAATATTCAGAAACTCTGACTTAATAGGAACTTATGTTTTTAACCCCATATATCTTTAAACTGTTAAGGTTCATAGCCTTATTATTTACTGTTGTGCAAACAGATAGCTAAAGCCAGCTTACCTTACTTTTCATACTTGTTATTGCATATAGAAACTAGCTTCAGACTAACTTCTTGGAAGTTTTTTTTTAAGTAAATGCTAGTTATTTGTTGTATGTCTTATGTTTGTGGGTTTTCTGGTATTGGAATAGAAGACAAGCCATTCACACTATTGTTTGATCAATTATATGAGATCGGACAATTCTGATCCATTATATTGTTAGCTGTGTGCATCTTTGCAAACTTCTATTAGTCTCCCAGTAATGACTTTGAGAACTCTGATTTGATGTCTCTTGAATTGATGTCTTTCCTTCTCTTTTGGATGCTTGTGATAAATGATATATCTTATTGTTAACCTTACTGATCTGTATTTGAAAAAGATTTATTTTTTGCATATGAAGTACACATGAATATGAAGTACAGCCACAAACTAAACTGACAGCTCTTTTTTCTTCTGAAAAAAAAGTTTAAGTAGAAATATTCTCCCCTGGCCCCTCTGGTATTTGGATGGAAAGAAATACATTGATTGAATATTCAGATTATACTTGCCTGTGTTAAGACTTCTGATACGTGAGACAATCAGGAGAAATACCTATCTTTTTAATTTTTGATAAAAGATATGCCTAACTATTGCAATATATGCTCAGGGTGCAGCGATTGGATTTATTCAAGTAATTAAAGGTGTTTTCTCTTGTACTTGAAGGTTAAACTTTCCAACCTGAATTTGGATGAGCATGCAAAGAAGAAGCTCATTAAACTTGTAGGAGAGAGGTACTGTAAGGATACAGACACACTCACCATTACAACAGACAGGTACGGTTACAAGAAAGGGAAAAAAAAATAATGCTTGTAGCAATAGTCGCAGTATACAAAGGCCTGGGTGTCTTTCAGTTGTATCAATTATTGTCTTAGTAAATTATTGTATTTTTAAAGCTAAAATATGGCTTAAGATAAATCCTACTAGTACTCCTATTATTAACTATTGACACTGTAATGGACAAATCACATAAGGTCAAACCTAGTACTGGTTAAATATTGCTAGTTATTGAAGCTCTGTATTTAGAAGTCTCAATTGTTATTTTAAAGTAGTTGTCATGTGTTTCAAAATGGGTTCTGTTAGTTTGAAAAATGACTTGAAGAATTTCAGGCAAGAAAAATGGGAATATTGGTGTCCAGACACTTATCAATGTTTTGATGTTCTAGATACAAACAAATCACTGTAGTTATTTACAGTTAGGTTCAGAAGGCTGCATGAGAGAAACATGCTTTCTGTGTTGAATTATAAAGAGTTTAAGAGAATATATATGTATTCCTAAATTCACAATGTGCTTTAATTCACAGCTGCTTTCAGTAGTAGGAAAAACATTATTGGTAGTCTTTTCTGTTTGCATGTTTTCATTAGAATTCATTCCCCCTCTTAAATTTCCTGCCCTTCAGTAGGAAATACTGTTTTATTTCTACATAAAATAAATACCAAATGGATAAAATTGTGTGTATCTTTTTCAATTAGACTTGGAAATCTGGGTNAACATAGTGCTATAGGATGTAAAATGAGACATTTTGAAAAAAATCAGTTGCTGTTCCACAAAGAACTCTTATCTTTTCTAAAGTTCAACATAAAATAGTTTGCAGCATTCCAGCTAACAATTATAAACTGTCCGATTGCTATCCCATTTTTGAAGCAAGTATCCATATAAATTTTTGTCACTTTAAAGTGGCTTTGGATTAGTAAGAACATATTTTTTGTGATCCTGTGGTATAGCCAACAGACCAGATAGCTTTTTAGGTTTTATAAGTAAAGCAAGTCATGGAATAAAATCATAGCTATTTTACAGTAAATCTCAGAAGATCACAGTGCATGAAGGCAGCATGATACAGCTATGATAATGCCATCCTTTTAAGAAAGTGCAAAAAGTACTACTTGTGAAATTGTTTCACGTTGTTACTTAAAGCAAGATCACAGAATCACATGGGGTTGGAAGGTTCCTCTGGAGCTCTGCTAGTCCACTCGTCCAACCCCCTGCCAAAGCATGTTCCCACCCAGAGCAGGTTGCACAGGAACATCTCCAGGTGGGTTTGGAATGTCTCCAGAGAAGGAGACTCCACCACCTCCCTGGGCATCTGGGCTGGAGTATCCCATTAAGTTTTAGAAAGTCATGGTTATAAAATGTTTTCATGCAGTAGCAGCCGTACGCTTGCCAGAGTGTTGTGTTTGAAACCCTTTAGTGTTTGGAGCATTCTTTCTTTCTGTGAATGTTACAGAAAGACAATGTTAGGAAAGTGTGTTTTGCAAAAAGGTGTTTCTCATTAATTTGAGTGAACATTGCCAGGCAGCGGTGAGGGTAGGCTGTTCTATCAGGGCAGGTGATCCAGGGGCAGTTAGTTAGGCAGGAGCAGTGACCTCCTCAAAAAGGGTGCAGCTACTACCTGAGAAAGGTGAGAAGGACAGATCTGGTAAGAGTGACAAGTTCCTAATGATAAGGCAAGTTTGAAGTCGAAGGGGGAAGTCAAGTCAGCGAAGCAGGATTAGGTCTGGTGACAGAACTAGGACCAGTCAATGATCTGGGCGAGCTCCTATTCACCAGGATTACAGGCATGCATAGTAANAATGATAAGGCAAGTTTGAAGTCGAAGGGGGAAGTCAAGTCAGCGAACCAGGATTAGGTCTGGTGACAGAACTAGGACCAGTCAATGATCTGGGCGAGCTCCTATTCACCAGGATTACAGGCATGCATAGTAATTCCTTAAAGAGGAGATGTTTTTCATATATTCTGTGGAGTGGTGAATGTTAGAGGTTTTATTCACAACTAGAGGTTTCAGAATTGAAACCCTGTTGCCTCCTCCCTTAGAATATCTAGGTTAGTACTTCCCTTTTCTGTTTTTGGTAGTAGGGTTTTTTGTTTTCAGGTACTACTTTTTCCCCTGATACTTACTGGAACTTCTAATTTCTTCTAGTCCTTCAGCTTTTTTTAGTTTTCCTGAGGGGGGTTTCTTCATATTTTTTTTTGAACAGTTCTGTAGTACAGCAATGGCACAGTAGAAAGAATATAGAGGAAGAACAAGCAATGGACAAATTACTAAGTGACTACTATTATGTCTTCATGTTTTTAATATTCAGAAACTCTGACTTAATAGGAACTTATGTTTTTAACCCCATATATCTTTAAACTGTTAAGGTTCATAGCCTTATTATTTACTGTTGTGCAAACAGATAGCTAAAGCCAACTTACCTTACTTTTCATACTTGTTATTGCATATAGAAACTAGCTTCAGACTAACTTCTTGGAAGTTTTTTTTTTAAGTAAATGCTAGTTATTTGTTGTATGTCTTATGTTTGTGGGTTTTCTGGTATTGGAATAGAAGACAAGCCATTCACACTATTGTTTGATCAATTATATGAGATCGGACAATTCTGCTCCATTATATTGTTAGCTGTGTGCATCTTTGCAAACTTCTATTAGTCTCCCAGTAATGACTTTGAGAACTCTGATTTGATGTCTCTTGAATTGATGTCTTTCCTTCTCTTTTGGATGCTTGTGATAAATGATATATCTTATTGTTAACCTTACTGATCTGTATTTGAAAAAGATTTATTTTTTGCATGTGAAGTACACATGAATATGAAGTACAGCCACAAACTAAACTGACAGCTCTTTTTTCTTCTGAAAAAAAAGTTTAAGTAGAAATATTCTCCCCTGGCCCCTCTGGTATTTGGATGGAAAGAAATACATTGATTGAATATTCAGATTATACTTGCCTGTGTTAAGACTTCTGATACGTGAGACAATCAGGAGAAATACCTATCTTTTTAATTTTTGATAAAAGATATGCCTAACTATTGCAATATATGCTCAGGGTGCAGCGATTGGATTTATTCAAGTAATTAAAGGTGTTTTCTCTTGTACTTGAAGGTTAAACTTTCCAACCTGAATTTGGATGAGCATGCAAAGAAGAAGCTCATTAAACTTGTAGGAGAGAGGTACTGTAAGGATACAGACACACTCACCATTACAACAGACAGGTACGGTTACAAGAAAGGGAAAAAAAAATAATGCTTGTAGCAATAGTCGCAGTATACAAAGGCCTGGGTGTCTTTCAGTTGTATCAATTATTGTCTTAGTAAATTATTGTATTTTTAAAGCTAAAACATGGCTTAAGATAAATCTACTAGTACTCCTATTATTAACTATTGACACTGTAATGGACAAATCACATAAGGTCAAACCTAGTACTGGTTAAATATTGCTAGTTATTGAAGCTCTGTATTTAGAAGTCTCAATTGTTATTTTAAAGTAGTTGTCATGTTTTTCAAAATGGGTTCTGTTAGTTTGAAAAATGACTTGAAGAATTTCAGGCAAGAAAAATGGGAATATTGGTGTCCAGACACTTATCAATGTTTTGATGTTCTAGATACAAACAAATCACTGTAGTTATTTACAGTTAGGTTCAGAAGGCTGCATGAGAGAAACATGCTTTCTGTGTTGAATTATAAAGAGTTTAAGAGAATATATATGTATTCCTAAATTCACAATTGTATTCCTAAATTCACAAAAAATATGTTGGATTCCACTTTGGCACAGAGGACGAAGAAGTTTTTGATGATTCCTGAAGATCTGTAAATTCTTGCTTTAGTACATTTTACTACTGACTTGCAGATGCCCATTCGTCCATTTCCTTAATACTCATGCTTTCATGATGTTACTCTTGATTGTGTGTAATTCAGAAATGAGTGAATCAAACACACATTTCCCTGAGATTCCCTACATTACAAATTAGAAATTTTGATGGAATTAGAAAGTTTAATGTTTTATTCAAAAGGATATTACAGTGGCTTGATTTCAAAAAAGACTAGCTTGCTTTCTGAATTTTCAGGTGTCCACTAAGAAGACAGAACTATGATTATGGCATGCACCTCCTCACAGTTTTGTACCACGAATCTTGGGTAAGCAATTGTGACACATGTGCCATAATGCACTCTCTTGTAACTTACATAAAGTTCCATGGCTGTGTGCAGCTTAAAGTAAATCATCTTAGATTCTTTTCTTCCTCTACCTTACTCTTCTTCAAACTCAAACAAGGTAAGCTGCTTATGTTTGAATCCTATTTCCTCGTCAATTTAGAGTGCGTTTCTTTAACTTCACAAGTGCTATTCTGTTTGTATGCATAGTTTGCCTCTTTTCAGAAGTTCTAGTTTTTGACTGTAGTAAGAGATTCTTTCGCAATACTTTGTTTCGCACAACAAAGTGCGAACTAAAGTAACTAAAACTGACCCTGAACCTAACACAAACCACCTTACTTGTCAGGGTTCTTGAGCTGCCATACAAATATGAATTGAGTGCATCCAGAGAACTGTTTTACTCTGTGATTATCTATGCATTTTTAACAGTGACCATATTTAAAGACTAGAACAAGTCTATTCCAAAAAAGCACTGGGGGTGTGTGTGTGTGTGTGTATTAGTGGTTTTAAAGCTATGAAAACTAACATATAGCACAGTATCTACATTTTGCCCGATTCCAAACTCTTATCTGTTACTTAGCATCTGTCTTTTCCTGGGCTCTTCCTGGGCTGTGGTAAACCATGGCTATGATTTGGAAGTATTCTGCTTCTTAAATGCTCTTTCAGAAATCTTGTCTCAAGCTGGAAGGAGCAAAGACTTAGGCTGTTTTTTGCTAAGAAAAGGGACATCCTCTCCCCCTTCTATTAGGTTTAGGATTTCATTGCGTCACAGTTATTGTCCTGAGAAATAGAGTCACAATAATTTTATATTTCTACTAAAGCAATTCTAATGTAAACTTTTCTATAATCTTTCAGGATATGGTGTATTTGGAATTTTTCCTGGTTTGTTATACATGTGAATGAATTGAATTTACATGTTATACATGTAAATTAATTAAAGAACTTATGCAAGTTATTGATTATTTACTACAGTTTTTTAAGTAGTCCCCTAAATATAGTAAGATACCTTTAGACCACAGATCTTTCTTTTACAGTAAATTCTTCAGAATTGTCTCCTGTATTTTTGTCTCTAATTGTGCTGGCTGTAAGTATTGCCTTCAACAATTTCACTCCCATTTTTTTACAGAAAACAAGTTAGCAGTCTGAAATGGAAATTATTGTTGAAAATCCGTAGTTATGTTTTGGCTAACTGAACTTTGTTTAAATGTAATATGTTATTAGTCACATTGAGGCAGATCACTATATTTACATACATGTATTCTTTTAAATAAGTTGTAGTTGATTAACTTCCAAAATTCACACTTACTGTGTTCAGTTGTTCTATGATATTTAAATTAAATTGCCATATTTAGTGTTTTTATGAATATCAATGTTCTTGATTTTGATCATTGCAGTGATGACATAAAAAACATAAGAAGGATGAGCTATATCTCCCTTTCACTGGGAAGTTGCCTTGAAGGATACCTTTTTGAAATTGTAGACTGCATCAAATGAAATTCAGCTTATACTAACATCTTAAAAGATACACTTACTTTAGGTTTTAAGTGCTTTGCACACATGGGTATTTTTCTCCCCAACAGCAAGACAGATCAATATCCAGTATTAAGCAATAACAAGAGAGCTAGACACTGCTCACTTTGTTAATTCCAGAGGAGCACTGCATCTGTCCTTGGCTCTAGCATTACTTAGTGGTGGAAGGCAGGGCTATACGATACTGCTACGTGGGCATTCAGTGTGTGTTGAATATGTGCAAGTCTCTTGCCCTTTTATTACCTTTCAACTTCCATGTTAACATTTGATGAGTTCATCAATTACTTGTAATTGTCTTTTATTTCCATGAAAAATTAATGGTCTCCTCAGACATGTTTTTTTTTATTTTGTCTGACATGTTTTGTTTTGTGGTTGGTGGTGGTTGGTTTTTTTTCCATGATCAGTGGTAATGCCTTTTAATAACTTGCTGAAAGATAGTTTGGACAAGTTTTGTAAATCATAAGCAACGACTCTATGGATTACTTTAATTTGTATGAACTTTAACATTGGAGGGTACTGGCCTTTCATGTAGGCTGTAACATCAATCCTGTTTACAGAACTAATTGCAAGTTTTGATGACTTTCCCAGCAGAGTAGTGCCACACTGTTTTCATGCATGTGCGTGATGGAATTCCATAAAAAGATGAGGGCAGTGAAAGGAAAGCTGGCTGCATATAAATTTTGCCCTCAATCTTGAAAACTTTGCCAACTATCTCTCTAAACATGGCATAACTCTGTAATTTATGTTAATAACTGGATTACTGAATTCTGTGAACCTGCAAGCATGTGAATATATAAAAGGAAAAATTGTATGCAGATACAAATCAGAAATGTAATTTCAAGTGTAATTACATTTTAATTGCCAGTGACGCATAATTCTTTTATTACACTTGTGAACTAGAGCATCCAAATCCTTTAGGAATCTGAAACCTCAGGACATTTCAGGATTGTGTTAGAATTTACCAAAACACAGTGCAGCGTTAGCAGTTGCTATTTGATCTGTGTTTAAAGAAACCCCCTTTATTTTGAAGAAACAAGTGTGATGATTTTCTTTCATCTTCTAGAATGCGTTTCTGTAGCAGATAACGCTACCCTTGCTTTTGACAAAAGTAATCTATAGTTCTTACTATTTTCTGTCAGAAAAAAAAATGTTTGTTTTAGTAGAGGAAGTGAAGGAAGAGAGAGGAAAAATGTGAATTTATGTTTTGATCCACCCCCCTGTTATCACAAGTTCAAATGAGCTACACGATAAAGCACAACTATATGAAGATGTTCAGAATATTGGCAGCAAATTGGTGGATTGATAGTAGTTACTTGGTAAGACTGTGCTGTTTCTTGAGATGGATCTGAACAGTGGGAGCAGTATTAATTAGGCTCTACGTACTATATTCTTGTTTCAACCTATTTGAATTACAACTTGGCTAGTGAGTCTGCCTAAATATAATAGATGCATAAGAAGCAAGAGGTGTACATCAAGATCCCAAACTGATGCATTTGGTGGCTTAGTTTTGATAAATGCAGATAGATGTCAGCCACATGAGTTTGGTTATCTTCAAAATATTAAGATTTTAAAACTGAAGGATGATAATTTATTTTATTATTTTGGAATACTTGGAGATCTTTTGCTTCATTTTTAATAGTTTTCAGGTTATCAAATATATGTATTTTATTAGCTTCAGAATGCATTTAATAGATATCTGACTTCCACCACTTTGGCAAGAATTGAGTTTATCATCTTTGGACTTTTTCTGTGATTCCTTTCAAATTATCCCCCAAGGATTGCACCAGGATTGAATTTGTCAGTGAAAGGGTGAGCTAGATTAGGTAGTTTGTCAAACAGAGCAGCTCAGTCAGTTGTATTTCTGCTACCTTTACATGATGGTGCTTCCTTAATGCTGTAACACCAGCTCTAAAAACTGAATGTATTTTTATGGCATTAAGTGGTTTTTAAAGCGTGTTTGCTGCCCTCAAGTGGTTAAAAAGATCATACACCGATTCTTCACACAGCTCAGATTAATAGTTTATCACTAAAAAGTAAAGTTCTATTGTGAGGTAAAAGCAGGAAGGAGAAACAAGTGAAGCAGGGAGTTAATTGTCCAGTAAGGAAAATCTTTCATAGTCATTGTAAAGGGGAGGAATCTAAAAAAGATAGAATGAGGAGGAAACAACTCTGTTATTTTAAACCAATGAAGACTAAAAAATGTGCAACAATTTTGCTTGGTCCAATACTATGTGATTTTCAACATACACAAGATGATGGAGAGTGGAGGATATAGTTCCGGATTATACAGCTGAGATCTTGAAAGATGATTAGTGAAAGTTGCCCTTGCATTTTCTATTCTGCAGTGTATTTCTTAGAGTTAAAGGTCTAATCTGACAGAATAACAACAAAGTAATGCTGTACACACTTTTCAACTCTCTTGCTTTTCCTTGTAGTGTAGTTGCAGGAGTCTGATAAAATAGATTCAAGACTTAAAAAGAGCAGTAAGGAAGGAGGAATACAGAAGTAGAGATAAGTGGAAAGTGGCTACCGAACATATACAGTAATAGCCAAAGGGTCTTCTGGGTGCATCTCTTTGCAATGTGGTTAGATTGTAGAAGTTAGTGATGCCTGAAATGAAAGTACAGGGAAGCTGAAGCAGAAAGGTGAGGGAAGGAGAAAACTGCAGAATACACAGACAGTGTAAAACTAGAGGCTTAACTAAAATTTGTCTATGAACACCAAAGCTGTGTAGTTTGAATGTGAGGAAAGTGTCTCACATGTGCTTTTCTATTCAATTTTCTGCAGAGCACCCAACTGCAAGGCACTGGTGGAGTGGGAACTCTGTGTGTGCATGCAGCTGAATGGGTATTTTTACATAACCATTGGTGATAATCCTGGAATCCATTATATAGCTTTTCTCTAGACTTCAGTTAGCACTTAAATTGTATTGACTTTTTCTCATCTATAGTCGTTTTAAGCCATTGCAAGTAAGCATAATTTTTATCACTTCAGGTGTGCCAGTAGAACTTAGTAACAGTGGAATTTTGCATTTTTCATATTAGGAATTTACCTTGTAATTCAGCCTTAAATATGTGAAAAGACATGAGTCCACTTTTGAAACTTGAGCAGGTCTCTGGCAACTTAGATTTCAAAAGTATGCTTTAGCTTCATGTTCTGAACACTCAGGATGTTCTGACCCAAGGGTTATAGGATTAAAATGGGAGGTGGAGGGAGATACTCTTAAGTCTTGCTGAAACTCTCTCCCTGGGCAGAAGAAAATTCAAGACTGAATGACCTGAAAAGGACGGCCATAGCCTGGTGATTAAAGCATGTACCTGGGAGAGAGGGATTTAGAGCTCTGGGCACTATATAGTGTGACTGAAAATCTGACTTTGAGATCTCAGAATAATTAAGTGTGATATAATTGTACCCTTCCTACAATAGTGTTCTTTCTGATTATGCTATTATATATGGTTTAGGTAATGCAAGCTGTGGCTGAAGTAAGGGTGGTCTAAATGTTGTAATACATACTTTGTTTTGAAGTATGTATTACATTTCATTATGCACTCAGCAGTGCTCCAAATCTAACAACTTGAAAGAGCCTTCATTATTGATGCGAGTCAGAAAAGATAAAGCTAGGTGGCATGGTAGATACTAAATCTAACTTTCTCTGAAGTTAAGCTGTTTCAGACCTCTTGCTTGGAACCACAACGGATTCACATTCAGGCAAAAGGTTGAACTAAAAAATGGTTTTGTACTATTTCAGACTGTAGTAGGCTTTTTGCAATACTTTGTGTTTAAGCCCTATGCTGCTCATTGCTGGCGAAACAAGGTTCCTTTTTAATGCATAAATATAATTATTATAGCTGTTTAATTTTCAGTCTAAACGTTGAACTAAAGTCTGATGGGGCATAGATATTAACACAATGAACAGAAAATCATCAAAGATTTGGATCTCAACGTCACCGATCTTTCTTGATGAGGTCAGAATATTATCTGGTCGGTGTTCAGGAACGAAACTGAATTAGATAAATATGTTTCAAATGACCCTTTCAGAAGCCTGGATTTCCAGAAAATACATGCAGTCACGTCAGCCGAGAGAAATTAGGTGGTGTCCCCATTTTTGCAAGAGGTAGTCTAGATGATGGTGACTGCTGAAGTTAAGTTAGTGACGGAACCAGAGATTAAGTCTGTGAGTATCAAGTAAGAGAGTATCTCTTACATCTATTTTATTTTTTGAGACAAAGTTCTGTTCTTTCTTTGCTGGTAGAGGTCTTGTCTGCCCTGTGCCATTGCTGTGTCCTAGAAAATAATGTTCTGCTCATTCAGAAAAATGTATTTTAACCTATTCTTCATCGCCAAACAATTAAAATTTTTTTGCATCCATCCATGAGATCCAAATATGTTTTGCCTATTTATGAATTTATGTTGATATTTGTTTTTCAGTTGCGAACTAAATAGTACAGTTCAAAGGTATAATATATCCAAATTACGAATTCATGTTGGTATTTCTTTTTAAGTTGCTAACTTAATAGTTCAAAGTTGCAATATATCCAAAGAGATAAGTACCTAATTGTTTTGGCAACCCCTCGTTGTCCAGAAGGTACCCAATAATTTGGAAAATAATAATAACTCTGATTTATTACCTGAAAATCTGTGATTAATGTACCACACAGAGTATCTTTTAATAAATGCAGTACTAAGAAATAAATGTATACATTCCAGGCTATACAGAGTTTGAAATTTGCCTTATAACTTAAGAAACTTTCCTTCTCCTAAAAAAAAAAGTCCCACTAAAATGCTTGGTCTCTGCTAAACAGGATTAAATTTTTAACTGTTCAAACCATTGACAAGCAAATTGACTAACATGAGTCATGTTTTTAGTTGCCTTGAAAATTTCTGTGTGCCACTTGCAAATTCTAGTTAAAATGTCATCACCCCAAAAACACCAGAGAACTGACAATCCTAATCCTGGCTGTGAAAGCAAAACTATGGAAGTGAAACTGGAAAAAACCCAAAGAAAAGATGGTAAAATGCTTTCCCTTTTTCTGTGCTTAAGGGTACAATATATACTGAAGCTTTTTGTTAATGACTTCTATGTAGAAAGCAATTTCACTCACCAGAGTACTATTTTAGTATTTATACTGTGTCAGCACTTCAGATTAAACACTGTAAAGACTTATAAACCTCCCAAAATACTGGCTTAAAGTGTCATACAAATAATTTTCTTGAAACAAATCTTTCTTCTGTTTATAGCATTAAAAAACAATTCTACTTATTTGCATTAGGAGGTGTGAAAAACTGAAAAAGAATCACTCTTTTATGCCTCTTTAGTAATAGGTTTATGTCCTTTGACTTTATATAAAAAGTTGCTTTCTAGGGACTGCTTTTTTGTCTGCAGTTCGTACTGAAATTTTTGGTAAGAGAAACAGTTGAAATTATCATTTTAATTCTGTAGGGGACAAAAATAATCAACTAACAAAATGAAATTTTTGAAATTTCATTCATTGTCTTATTAGTTTTCTTCATAACATTTTAAATTGAGGCTACAATACTTGTAGCACTTCCAGTATTCAGAGTTCATGGGTGCTTGTCTGCCTAGAGTGCTTCTTCAAATGAAAATAGAATTCCAGATTCCCTTTTGCAATAAATCTGGCTGGAGAGGTATTTAAGTTTCCCTCAATATAGTCAGTTTGCAAAAATCTGATTTCTCCTTAGTTTCCTGTTTGTGATGTATGTCTGGATCTGTGTACAATAGGATAACTTTTCATTTTGAGGCATGGCCACCAACATTGCAGCAATGGATACTGGCATCTTGAGCAGGGCTGGATTTTGAAATCTCCCCCTCCTGTCAAGTCTCCTTTCCTGCCTCCCTCCCTGCCAGAAGTCAGATTTTAAAATAAAATAATCCATTTTGACACACCATTCTGCTGGGAAGGATTCCAAGAAAGAAATGCTGAACAGTTTCTTTGGCCTCCTTTAAAATCCTCTTGCTCTGTATAGCTCAAAAGAGATAGGGAAATTTTCATCTTTTATCAGTGTGCATCTCTGAAATCCTGTAGGTGCAGAGAAGGATTTTCCTGAAGAAATAAATGTAATAACTGTAAATAGTTCTTACTGTTTCTGCTATAACTTAAAGGTGTTTAAAAGCCTCCCACTGACCTTTTGTTTGAACTTCAAATGTGAATTTGGTCCTGGGAGCGACCAGGAGTGATACCCATATTCCCTTACTCTTGAGAAACTCTATCCCTGTGAGAGAAGCTTTTGCTTTAAAATTCTTTTTGAGTTTAGGAAGAAAATGTCTTGGATAGCCATTATGCAGATAAACAAGGGATTTGCGAAACAGGGTGCTGTTGTTAATTGAAAACTATGTAAATCTCCACATTGAATTGCAGTATTTTTCAAACATTCAAGGAATACTTTACTATACCCACTTGTTTCGCTGCTGTTTTAGTAATACTGGCTACAGTACGTCCTTTTATTTTCCCCCTCTAGAAATTGAAGGAGGTTCTTTTACTTTGTATTGTGTCCAGGTTTTAATGTCAGTCATATGAGCCTTTTAGCAGTGTTAATCACTGTTTCTGACTAAACATTTGGTCTCAGAGATTTAAAAGAGAAGAGGTTCCATCTACCGGGTGCAGGATGCAGCATTCGTTAAAGTATTTTTAAATTCAGATAGAGAGACCCAAGCACACAGAGTTGTAGGGGAACAAAAAAAACTTGGGTCTTAATTAAATTAATTAAGTTAATTAATTAAATGTGGTTTGGCTGCAGCAACCTTGTTGCCTACTGGACAGAATACTGTAAAATAAACAAATGGAAAACTAACACCACCACCCCCCACCACACCCCCCACCCCCTCCCAGAAAAAACACCATCAAAAAACAAACAACAAAAAAACCCAACCCTCTCGTGATTGCCAGGTTTATTTGGATTCTGCATAGCATAGCTAAAAGTTTACTGATCAGCCCTTTCTGGCAAGGGATTTTAAAAAAAAGAAAAAAAAAAAAAAGGGAAAGAAAATCCATATGACGTAAATGCTTTATTATAATGCTGCTTTGAACTTACTTCCAGATAAATGTTTTCTTTAGACATGACTTCTACAGTAACTGTGGAAAAAAATGTGGCCACCAAAAATACTTCAAATTGTGATTCTTATATGGTTGAAATAGTATAAAGATGCAATGTATTGTTTACATCATTAAAGTACTAACTACTTATAAACATAGAATCTGTCTAAAAATACAAATATTTCTGATGCAGATATATTTACAAAAGTACAATAAAAATTAAGTATACAAAACCAGCAGGCTATAACATTCAAAATATCCTTTAAACAGTCTGAAGCTAGAGGAAGGCCTGCTGAATATAGAAATATAGAAATAGTCAAATAAAAAATTTATAAAGAAAACTGCACAAGCCAATTATTTACAGGCACAGGGATGATGTCTTCTGTTTGTGTTCAAATTTTGATCCTGTCTAATCTTGCAATACCAATTAGGTAAAATTTAGCACCTTGGGGACAGAGATTCTTTTGAGGAGCAATTTGTTTTGCAGGAAGATGAAATGGATTAATTGGTTGTCCTTTTCCTTATGAGTCACAGTTAAAACATTTCCCAGATGGTGGAGGATTGCTGTCTCTCATTATAGGTTACTTGGTATGAGCTGTCTAACTTCACATCATATAGCCAATGTAAGCACACCAAAATCATATGCTAGGGACATAATAGCTAGGTGACTACTTCCAAGCTTGAGCATTTAGGTTTATTCAAAAGTATTATTTTGACAAGGTTTTTGTTATTCATTATGTATAGTATATCAGCTTTTCTTCCCATTTTGACTTGTCTAGTTACATCTGCCAGATACATAAAGAACTTGATAAGTGGGAGGAAAGAAACTCATTCTGCACAGAAAATGAACGACATACAGGCACATTTTGAACATTTTGAGGCTTGAGTTACAAGCCTTGAACTTCAGAAGAGAGGAAATATCTTCCACAATGAAAGTAATTTTTAAAGTGAATTGGTATAAGATAAGTTTCTTCAAATTATTGTAGCTTTGTTTCAGTCCTGAGTAATTTTTAAGATGATGTATATCTTCTTTCAGAAAACTGAGATGTGGGAGAGTGAGAAGAATGAGGAAGACATGGAAGAGTATATCTGGGAGAATAGCTGCTCTCAGAAAAACGTGTTGGATACACTGCTTCGAATAAAAGCCTCAGAGAATGTCAGTAATGTAACTAAGGAAGAACTTCTTGCATCCGAAGTAGTTAAGAATTACAGAAACTCTGTAATTGCACTTAAAAATGAGGGTGAAACAGAAGATAATGTGTCTCAGTATAAGGAATCTGTGAAGAAATTATTGAATATACAAGCATTGTCATGAGAGCAGGCTCCACAGGTATATATTATTGCAGAAATACTAAATTCCTATGTTAATATTCCTATATGATACAGATGCGTAATTGTTCAGAACCTTAACCGAAAATATGAAACTTGATGAGTTAATTTAAATAGTAATCAGATTTTTCTTTACTGCTGGGTTTTCTTGTAGACTTAATTTTCCTGTCCATGAATCTTGTTCTTTGAATAAAGTATGTTTTGAGTTATATTGGTGACCTGAACATTCTGTTCTGTGCTTTCTTAGCTTGGAGATCCAGATCCTGGTTCAGTTCTCTGCTTAATCACATTCTGGCTTCTCACACAACTCCTTTTAGCATGTAACTTAGAGCAGCAACGTCAAAAACCGTGAAATGACTTTGCCTCTGAATTCCATTAATGAAGAGTCTGCAAGTTAAGAGCTCTAAACTTTCTAAATGCTTTTCAAATGTCACTCAGATATTTTTTTTCTCTATCTGTAAAATAACATTACCTAAGGAATTTAACTTTCGGAGAGGTGTTGCAGCACACTGAACAGTGTGAGGTTCTCTGTTGTCATCATGAGGGCTAACAACTGCCCTGTGTAAAAATACCTGTCTCTAAAATGGTGGAATAAAACAAAACGGGGTGGTAGTTGGAAAGTGAACTAGCGGTTGTTTACAGGACACCAAAGTACATGGAAAAGGAAGAATGATGAGAGTCACTGAAAGCGAGAACTGGTGAGTAGTGAGGCGAGTATGTAACTTAAATAGGAATGGACTGAGTCTTGGTATCCTGAAGCCTGGAGAGGGGTTGCTTGAGTGTACCCAGGCTCTTCAAGGAAAAAAAAAAAATGTTTGTAGCATCCACCTTACTGCTGTGAAGCACAGAGAAAGAAATTATATGGAAGTTTATCTTCTATCTGGTAATTTGTATTTGAAAGGTATTTATTTGAAACACTGGAGTCATGGGCAACTTTTAGTGCCTTCTCACGTTTAAGAAAAAAAAAAAAAAACAACCTTAAAAATATCAGCTGGAAAGGACATAAATAACTCTTCTTGTTTTTATTGTACCTTCCTGGCTTACTAAAATTTCAGCTTGGAGAAAAAGCCTTCATTTTCTGGAAGGAGCAGAGGGAGTTTTTATTCATCAGACTTTAGGATTCTGCATACCTATAAAAGAACCTATCATGTGGCTCTGCCAGCAACGTGTTGAGAGGAAACAGCATAAGAATAAGGGCATTGAAAACTGAAGAGGAATTGATTTCTGCAGTGGTCAATTCACTCACTGCTAGGATTTCTCACTGTTTGTTTTGTGTTTACATTCAGCCAAAGAGTGTGTGTATTCCTATTTCCAAACATTGTCAGTTTGGGAAGGATTATTCTTAGGTAGAGATTGTTTTCATATGGCAGAAGACTGAGTTTAATGCAGCTTTTTGCTGCCTGTGAGAACTTTCCAGAGCTGCAGCTAACTTTGAAAAATGCTTGTCCTGTAATCCCAATTTTACAGTTACCAGCTTGTTATTTAGCGGTCCTTCTGCTTCAGTTTGTGTAATAGGAAGTTTAAGCAGAAGCTTAATATGTGGAAGGTTTTGGCTGTTACCAGGTTGTCTCTCTATTCAAGGGTAATGGCGATAATGTTTAAAATTCTCATTTGAAATAATACATCTTTGTAATTCCTAATTTTTTTTTGAACTGCCGTGAAACCAAAGTTACTGAGGAAGCAACTGCAGTTAGTCTCAGAGAATGGTATGGATGGTGGAGCTGTGGCTGGCTTTATTCCAAAGGCAGTTTGGTTCTACTGTGTACACAAGAGAAATTTGTTTCCTTAATTAGCTTTGTCAGTACTTGCATAAGGGCTGGCGTACTAGCAAGCATATGTAACTAGCTTCTGTTTTTCAAGGACAAGTCTTGTACAAGACTGTCAGGAGTAATGCCTTTAAAGGTTTTAAGAAACCTAAAACCCCGTAAGCATGCTTTTTTCCACAAAGTAAATAAGACAGCACATATGAGCTACCTGATAAAATTCTCTCTGCAACAGAGGAGGACAGCTCAAGTTTTCCTTTGCTCTTCGTAGACTTTAAATGAACCCAAGTAGAACTCTGGATGAAGGTTGTAGTTAAAATAACAATTTGACTTTACTACTTTACTAATAAGAATGGCTGGTAGAAAGAACAGCGCAGCAAGGGAAATTGTTTATTTTTTTCATTTTATTACATTAGCATTTCACAGCAAATGTATGGAAAACCTAAAATGCACAGCCTTCTACAGTTCCCTCTGAAGTGTTCAAGCCTAGCTTATATACATTCTATAAATGTTTCAAGAAATACAGTCAGGGTAAAAATTGGGTGTCTCCTGAGTACCAGTACAGGCAAATGTCTCTACCAATAGTTTGTATCTACTGGCCGAGAACAACATTGGGACTAACTCACTGTGATCTCTAACCACATCCAGCACTTACCATCAGAAATTAATTAAAGATACCAGTTTTCCAGTAAGTTGCTGCAAGATCTGCAAGATCGACTTCGAACCTTGGTTTCCAATGTCATCTTCACTTCCTCTCCTTGCTAAGAAACATAGGAGCAAAACTAAAAGCTTTATAATCCTGTAAGTGCCCGATCAAGCTACTAGAATCAAAGGCAATATCAAATTCAGTCATACTTTTGATTTTTACTGATGGTTTATATGTTACAGTACAGGACTTGTGTAATGAAGTGGACTTGGTCAAAGGTAGCCTGGATTATTTTTTGAGCTCTTTGTCATCTTGGATGTTTCTGGTTTTCTCCTTCTCCCTCCAAACTCTTTGTGTTTGAGGGTAGCAGTATTTCTCTGTGATTGGGTAGAATACCTAGAACACTGGGATCTTGACTCCAGTGTGAGTCTTCCCAACCTTGGTGATGTATAACTTAGCATGTGTTTTTTACAAACGAAACTACACATCTTTATTTTCCTATATAATCCTCTTGCAGACCGTCTCACTGGAAACCTGCACTGCAGCTTAAAAACTGTGAAGAGTTAAGGAGTAATAGACTTAAAGGTTAAGCAACTCTACAGCACAGTAATAAGTGCATCCTTAGGAATGGTTACTTATTAATGTATCATGTACTTTATAATGTAAATGCATGACTCTAAGGTGTGTATCTCTCTATATGTACCCGTGTGTATGTCCATTCTTACATGGAAGCGCTCACGTTACTTTTTAAATAGAAATGTAGATAGATAACACTTAAATCAAGAAACAGGCTAGGTCCCCATGGGCATAAATTCAGAAGGAAGGAGGAGCAGAGCAAAAAACCACACACAATACATAGAAGTATTGGCTGCCTCCATAGGTAGTTCTTTTACTGGTGTTCAATGGCCAAGAGGAACATGGAGCTAGTTCATGACAGCCTTGACCTCAGGCAACCCTGTCCATCACAGTTTGAAACTTGAGCAGGAAGGCTACTATATGTGCTTCTTTGCGGTCACTGTTGTAACCTCCAAGTAGCAGATGTCTCATTTCAAATCCAAACACTTGCCCCCGCAAACTGGAAAAGTAAGTTCCTTACGGCAAGGAAAAATAAGCTGTCTCCAATGGAAAAAAACTCAACACGAGTTAAGTTCTTGGCCATCTGGAATAGTTGCGATGCATAGTTTCGCTGGTGCTGTTGAGGAGACTAACCTTTCTTTTATCTCCCATATAAACATTCCAAAGAAGGGGTGAGATCTAGCGTTTGGTCAAACTGGAAAAGAACTTGCTTTGTCAGTATTCTGGCTATTTTTTTTTTTTTTTTTTTGCATCTAGAAACTACTGTAATCACTGGCATAAGATGTCTTTAGCAAACAGCGTGCTAGGAGTTGTGAAGTGAAATGTTCAGTGTCACTTAGTGGTTTCTTGAGGTTGTTTGTCTGTTCTATCACACTTTTGCCCTGGAAAGAAGGGCTATCGGGCACTAAGCGTAATCTCTTGCTCAGATTAGACAAGAAGGGCTGTACAGAGACATAATTCAGTTTTTGGCAAGGAAAGTAGATGTTACAAGTGCTTGAAACTTGACCAAGCCCTGAGACCTGAATGTGACTGGCTGTGTGTGAAGAGTTGGTGAACGCATATAGATAATCTCATGGTCTTCAGGGAGCCAGTTTATATTCCTGACTGGAGTTGGCGCTTTTTGCCCTCTTTTCATGCATAGCACTGCTATGAGCACAAGTAAAGGGGTGTGCTGTCTGGACAAACCATCCTTCGACCCATTTCTTGGTTTCCCTCATACTTAAAATGTAAGTATATATTTTCTTGTGACTCTTATAGTCTTTAATAAAATAGCTCTGCTAATGTGCTTCGTATAACCCTTTTCCTGCCTATTTTTTTCTCTGCATGCCAACAAATCAAGAATATCTTCAGAACGTGATCTTATACATTCTAGCCATTCCATCCTGACCCAGAAGTGTTTGTGCAAGGGAGACAGAAATTTTTGCTTCTGTCTCATTTGCTTTTTCTTGTGAGTATTGGGGCCCTAGTTCCATTATAGGTTTCTAGAAAAGTTAAAGGGTGAGCATCAAGGTGGTATTAAGTGCACTGTACAGTCACAAGTCTGAAGATGAGGAAACCACAGGTGGCTGTGACTTGCTGCAGATCACACAACTGGTAGGTCAGATAGAAGTTACTTTTCTGAAAGGAAAAGGAGATGAAAAAATACCTGGTTTAAAATAAACAGTATATTACCTATGACTTATTTCTTTTAAAACTAATGCCTTCTTGCTGAGATTTGTGTTTCTGGCATGTTGGGGTGTATCATGTACAGTGAAAGGATTTCTTTGCTAGTCTTTTCATTTGTAGGGGCTCTTAGGTCACCAGCGTGAATAGGAAGAGTCAGGATAAGAATCATAGAATCGTAGAATGGTTCAGGTTGGAAGGGACCTTAAAGATCATCTTGTTCCAACCCCCCTGCCCTAGGCAGGGACACCTCCCACCACACCAGGTGGAGATATTGTTAGATAGATATTGTTTATTGACAATTGTCTATATCAATAGATATTGTCTATTGACAATATGAATAAAAATCATGCAAGTCTTGTATAATTTAGGTATTGCAATATGTTAGAATCTGTGTCAGTTTTCAGTTAAATTGCGTAATATTTATCTGAAAACAGCAATACCTTAATTGTGCAGGAAGAAGAGAGTGGATGTCCCGTGTTCACTTTTGCTTCTGTTTTCTGTCTTTAATGTCACCCATTATATGGGTACTGCAAGATCCCAATCCTGCAGGAACCATGTTGCCTTAGACATGCAATGGTCTTGTTTATGTGGCTTCAAGTTCAGCAATATATTATAAATATATGTTATGGTTTTAAGCATCTTCTCCGGTTTTATATGCATGATTAAATAATGAGTTGAATCAGAAGTGCATTCTTCTCAGGATGATAAATTCCTAGGTAAAGGGTGCTGTGCTACAATACTACCGCCTCAAACTGTTAAACGGTTCTGCAAATCTTATTATGTGAAGCAGGGAGAAAGCGCTGTTCTGCACTTTCTTTTCCTAAAAACCTGAAAAATGGGGAAAAAATATATTCAAATTTTAAAAAATCCAAAGTACGCAGTAACTAAATATAACACAAAATGGTTATGCTTCTGTAACTAAAGATAACTAATATTCAGCAATGCTTGGCAAAACTCTAGGCTAAGAAAAATGAAACGCAGCTGAAACTATGGGGGAGTTTTCAGCGAAACAGAACATAATTTTTCTACCTGAATTGGACTAAGCTGCCTGCATGTGAATTCTGTAGCCTAAAAATTGCATGCAATAATAATTCTAGTATGTTCCGATGTTTTCAGGATAAATCATATTTGGAATTCAGTGCTGCAAGGTCTTGAAAATAATGTTTGTAAACTTTGAAGTGCCTTAATTTCTCAAGTAGCATCTTCTCTTTGTCTGGGAGCTATTGAGTCTATAATGTGAACACAAGCAGGATTTTAATGGCTCCGTGAAGCCTGAAGAAAGGCATCACGGTGTGCAGATCTGGTTCTTTTACAAAGTATTTTTCTGAGGCTGGGCTTAGGCTTTTTAATTCTTATTCATATCAAAACGCAAAGTTCTTCAAAGTGTGGTTTTTACTGAGCCCTTCTTTGGTAGCGAATATACACTTCACCATTTTTATTATTTTGACCATTTCAAAGAGACAATTTCTTAAGATGTTTATGTATTCCTGCATCACATTGGATGTTTATTCATCTGGTGGCAAGTGGATAAGCAGAAAGGTAACTAGTTGGATTTCAGATCTGCTTTTGAGGTAACTTTACGTTTTAGGTGTAAGTTGGTTTTAAAATATGTTTTCCTGGGATACATGTTTTTAAAAATTGTGGGGAGAAAAAGATCATTTAAAAAGGACTTTCATTGCAAATTGATGTGACAACGCTGGCTGAAGTGTTTTGTGGGAGAATCCTTTGACAATATGTGCTTGTCATCAGTATGGAGTGAGATGAAAAGTACCAATACTTGTCTTGGAGCATGTGGTTAATCAGGTTTTTTTAATTAATATATTTGATCAGGTTGTCATGGTGTGTGAAGCATCTGAATGTTACCTGTGGTAGAGATCAAAACATGAAGTTTGCAAACTTTTCATTTTCTGATTAAGACTTTGTAGATGGAAATCAGTTATGCCTGCTTGTGGCTTTAACAGAAAGGGGTTTCACCGAGCTGTGAACTTTTCCTTCAGAATTTGGTTGGTAGACCGCTGTAAAAAGAGAATCCTGAACTACTTGGTCTGCAGCTCCTAGTCTAAAAAAGATCATACCGACGCTCTCAGTGCACATCACCATTGCCAGTGCAAGTTGAGGTGAAATGGTAGAAAGCGCATCACAGTTATCTACAGGTTGAGAAATTGAGTTCCTCCTCTGGACATATATGTGCCTTTGTTTCCTAATGAAATGAATCAGACCTGAGACTTTTCCATTTTGGGGTCAGATCCATGAAGATTACCCTAAGAGGATGAGCACATGAAAAATACATTATTTAATCACCACATTCATGATTTGATACAATATATCTTGGTTCCTTTCTCCTAATTCCTTTCCTTTTGATCGTAAAAACCTGGAAAAGTGTACATGTCAACTTCCTCTAACTCAGAAGAGCCCATGGGATCTCATCATTCTTAGTTGAAATTTTTAGTGATAGTTAAACTCTGCTAGATTCAGCCACGTGACGAATTAGAAAAGTGCATTTTGATGATAGAAGTCAGCTTGTTGAAATTTGAAGTAATAATTTGCAAAATTATTCTTATATTTTGCAAAATGAAAATCATGCCGTGATGTATCTCTCTAGAGTTTGTATTACTTTACATATAAGCATAGAATTGCCCTTCCAAACAAATAATTCATTCTAATTCTTCTAGCTAAAGCTGAAGGAATTTCTTTTGAATTATTTCAACTGATGAAATAATCCCACTCCTTTAAAATGTTCTTATGCTGTGTCAGTCTCTTTTCTGTTACATATCATTAGCATACGAGGTCAATCAAATAGTATAAACAGGTGGATTTTAAATTTCAGTTTTCTAAATGACAGTTGTGATCAATGTGGGTTAAAATATAATTTGAGAGAGGATTTTCCTCTGTAACCAACCTGCTCAACTGTAATTATGTATTCATGTGGCCTTCCAACCTCATTACTGTAGACTTTGAATGTTGCATGAATCTTACGTGTTTTAAAATAATTTTCTGCCACATAGACATGTGACAATCAGTTTTATTTTGCGTTGTTTCCTTTTAGAACATTTACACTTGTCTGGGAAATAGAAACTTCTTGCAGCAAGGCAAGAAAGTGAGAAATTCTGAGGCTTCAACAAGTTTAAAAGAATAACAACAATCCTGGTTACTGTTGAAAATGTTTGCTTTGCTAAGCAAACTTCCTGAGTAAGGTAAGGCAAGGAAATACCTTGCTACCTTGTTGATCTAGTTGCTTGATTTATGTTCAGGAGGAGCACTCTTATGAATAGAGTATACAGGATGAAGAAACACACCAAAAAAAAAAAAAAGTTTTTATTATAAATCTAACTTCTAGAGCTTTCAAAACATTTTGTCTATTCCTGTGCAACGTACATTAAATGACTATTCCTATTTTAAAAAACCTAATGGTGCAAAGGGTAAATATGAGTAGGCAAGAAAAAGCAAGTCCAGGAGGACAACACTGATGCTAATTGCAAGACCTGAACAAATGTTAGCCACCTTTGTGTTTTCCTTAGCCAGTAACAGAATGGTTAATGCATTGCTGAGCAAGAAAGTTTACAAGAGCAGTTGAATTCTGAAGGTGCTACTGGAGGGGCTTGAAAAACATTTGAAATGATTGTCACCAGAAGAGTAAAGTGAGAGGAGGAGGGAAGGTAAAGCATAAGGATTTCATGCTCAGATGTTTGGGTATGAGTTAATGGAATTCAATGGTTTTGGGGACTCGGGTTGGTTTTGATGTTTTTCTTTGTAGAAGTAAAGAGTGCTGGCTAAATTGTTTTGCCTCAATATTAGGGATAAATAGGGAAAAAAGGTCAAACTAGAGAAAAATGGACAGTTTTTATAGAAACAACCAGATCTGAGGCAATCAAAGGATAATTAGAGTTAAATGATTTTGTGATTCTATAAAGTTCCAGTCAATTTTACTGATTGCACTTACACTTAATTTTCTGAGGTTCAAGGTCAGGGGAAAGAATACTTACAGCTGCAGTGAATCTGCTTTCTTAAGTTAGGGAAAATGTATAGTGTTTGTTAGGCATTAGTTTGGGTCAGATTATGAGCCAACCTGTGTCCTACCACCTCTAAGCATACAGTGGGAGCTGTAAGTGTGTACCTCTTACCCAAAGAGACGGGGAAATTGTGTTTCATCTGTTGAGAATTAAATTGAGAATCAAAATACTCTGAAGCCATCAGTGAAAAAGTTATCTTTGATTCTGTGAAAGAAATAAACTGGTATATACAATTCATTTTTTAAAAAGCTGTTTGTTCCAAAACAAGGATGGTGAAAGTATTTTACAAATTACCTTTGACAGTAGTATATTTTATGTATTGTCTCGACGTTGTTCTTCTTCTCCTTATGGGCCTATACTGACCTGTCCTATTTCTGCAACGCCCTGCTGTGAAAGCAACAGTACAACAGCAAAGGAAGATGAGAGAAGAGCAAAGAACAACGGGAATCAACCAGACACCCAAAGCTGTGGCTTCCCAAGCAGGTGCCTCATTCTCCAAAGTATAATTCCTACCGCTGTAGCCTTTGGTTTCATTCAGGTGTTGTTTACTGCTGTTCGGATGAGGAGGAGTGGGCATGTGGGATAATACCTCGGCAGAGTTGGACATCAAAGTTGAGGGCACAGTCTTTTTGGTGATTGACTTAGGGCTTACTGAAGTTGTGCTTGTCCTCTTAGCAAAATGATCATCCAGTGGGAAAGTTTCTTCCCTGGAATAAGTATTAATTTGAGGTTTTTTGACCAGGCTTGTACTGGAGGTATAAGTGCTTGCTCTTAAGCCATGGTTAGTGGTAGAAGGTGGAGCTTGGAGCAGAAGAGAACTTGACGTGGCATTACGATGCTGACATCTCTCCCACTCGGTGGCCTCTGTGCTGTTCTGCCATTCATACTTACCCAGTGAGGAGTGAGCATTTGCTTCTTTGGATGTTAATTTTTCAAAAATAAGAAGATCTGGATCGATCCCTATTAAATCATAAACCGTGTTAGTTCATGTGATAAAAGCTCATCTACTCACAAAAGGAGCACACAGAGGCAATGGTAGGTCAGGGAGCCCAAATAATACTTATCAACACCTTCTGGACTGGGAGTGTCACTGCCTAGGATTGTGGGACACCTTACAGGACGCAAGGGAAGAGCATTTTGGGATTGCATAGGATTTGCTATGGAATGCTTAGGGCAGGAACCAAAAGTGAGGAAAGGGAGGAATCAGGGCTACTGGGGAGTAGTGGAGTCCTGTCCAGCTCTGTGTGTGTGTGTGTGACAGTCTGTACTAGCAACTGCACCCACAGGGGCTTGTGTGTCTGGGTGACAGCAACAGGGGAGACTGGGTTCCAGGGGTAGCTACTGGGCAGACTGAGCATCTAAACCCAGCTGCTGGGGGGAATTCACATGGCATATAGATGTAGTTATACACTTCACTACCCGACCTCCATCCTATGCAGCCGGAAAAAGGAGGATGCAGCTCTTGGTGCTGCCTACGTTCCCGTGTCTCCTTTATGCATGTATCTGTGTAACCTGTGATGCTGACCGTGTATATTTGTGTGCTCGTGGTGTGTACGTGCACTTTTTATCCCTGTGCCTAATGGGAATACTTTTCAGCCTTGCTACTGGTTGGATGTGGGGACACGGAGCGTTGGGCAGCCTTGCCCCTCAGGCTCTCAGGTCTGCTATGGTATTTTCCTCAAACATAGCGTTGATTAGATATCAGAGGCACATGAATTTTGAAAGCAGGGTGTATCCTTAAGGTCCTTTCTCAAACACTGAATGGAAGAAAAGGGGGAAGTATTCTCAGAAGTAGGTGCGTTAATGAAAAAGGAAAAAAAAAAAAGCCTTAAGCTTTTTTAGCATTGCATGTTATTTCAGAAGACCTTTTAGCACAGTAACCGACTTAGTATAATCTTAACATTTCCTGTAGTTGCTGTGTTTTCAGCCTTTATAAATGAAACAGTTACCTGTCGTGATGTTGTACAAAATGACATTGATTCTAGCCTTTAGTATGCAACTTTCCAACGCTGGGCAAGACATGTGCAGGCAATTCATATTCTCATGAATAGGTCCAAGGTAGAACACTGCCAGATTGCAGGAAACTGTAATACAAAAAGAATAAAGCTGAGCTTACCAACATAATGAACATTGCGTCATGCATGTTATTACATTATTTAACATCAGAAGATCATTATTGCTGGGGAGCTCCATACTACTGTAAATCTGTGGTTCTGTCATTACTGTGCAAACTAGTTAAGCACTTAGTAAAGTAAAATTACTTATATTCTTATTTTAAGAATAAGGTATAGATTAGCCCTCTGAATTTGAAATGCACCTCTGATAAAATAAAATCGTATGCTTTAGCTTGTAGTCTTCCTACCAGTTGCCTTACTTCACGTCTCAGCTGCACTGAGTGGACCATTTCTAGAAGAAAAGCTATCAGGGAAGACAACTTTGAAGTACTTGCTCTTGTGTAATATTCCTGTCTACTTAAAACTGGACTGCAACCATTTGTTTCATCCAGATTACTAAAAAAACATCCTGAAGTACAATAAGTAAGTGACATCCTGCCCTGTTGCCAGTTCCCAATAGTTTTTCTTGTTTGCCTTTGGGCAGTTATATTTCTGTGAATAGGGTAGTTTAGACAATTCTTTATTTATGTTTGAAGGTTCAGTTCTGTCTTCCCACATTGGAAATCAGGATTAAAGTAATAATGAAAAAATTCCTGAACAACTTGTCACTGAAAACCAATTTTCAAAAGTATGTAGATGCCCAAATCCTAGTGGTTTAAGATTCAGATTTAAAATATATGCCCTAATACTTACAATTAGAGTCACACTATATAAAAAGCAGGAAAGATTCTTCTTTCAGAATCTCAAAGGTCATCAAAATCTCAAGTCAAGATATCAAGTCAAAATTTAATTTTATTTTATATAAATGTGCTTGGAGCAGGGTTAATGTTAGGTTTTGTTTCAGTTGTATGAAGTTTTGGAGTTTTATTTCTTGTATTTTGCCTGTCTTGAATGTAACCTCCATACCTGAACTAATTAATCTGAATGACTACCTGCAATTCAAAAAAGTATTGGCAGGGCAGGGGACATTCAGTAGCAGAAAGTACTTGTTCTGACTCTCAAGCTTTGCACTTCAGAAAACTATAGCATCCCCTCTGACTCTAAATCAGAGAATTTGTGTATGAAATAAGTTTTTAAGATAAGATCTGCATTTGTTAATGTAACTGTCTAGAACATGTGAATTAATGGGGCTGAAGAGTTGCTTCAGGCAAACAATTCTAAAATAATTTTGTGATTTTTATTTGCTTTGCAATAATGGAAGAGCATTTTAGTTGCTGTATATTTGCATAACACTCTTGTGAAAAAGCTTTATTTTACATAGTTAGGAGACTACCTAGCTTTATAAATATATTCTGTTTACTTAAGTATTTATTCAAAACATTTTTGTCACATTTGTTAGTAATGAAAATAATTTGTAATGGTTCTGCAATGAACAACAGATGAAGTCATGCAGCACTTTCCATTTTATATGCAACTAAAAAAAAAATCTCTAACCTATCTACAAACAAGAAAAGGAACAAAATACACTAAGCCTGTGCTTACTATATTTTCTGTTATTTGTATTTTTTCATCTAGTAGCCTCAATACTGCATCATAGATTTAACACAGTAAACACACACCTTGAAAGTGCCTTTTTCCACCATAATGGACTTACCTGCCCTAAGAGAGAAGCATATTTTCAAAAGATGTATATGATTAATTAAATAAAATTTCACAATGAAAATGCTTGCTGTCTGAACGATACAAATTCAGCAGTTCCATGAAAGAAAAAAATCATGGTAGAAGTGCTGTTAGGGAATTTGTATTGCCTTGTGCTTTTTAGCTACCTACACATCAAGGTTGTCTGCCTAGTTGAAACAAAACCAGTAATATTTGCAAGTCTGGAATCCTAAACTCTAATGATAGCAAGGTAAAGATACAAATTGTCATCAAAGCTAAACCAGAGATGATAATCAGAATTTTTTCTTTCACTGATGTAATTTTCATGTCCTATGTCTACCTCTAGTTAGGCTTCATCAGTTTCGGGTTCCATGTCATAGGAACTTGAGCTTAAAGCAGGTATTTATGAAACTAAGACTGGTACAAAGAAGGTTATGATTGTCAGGACAATAGAAGAACATAACTTGTGAAAGACAGAATGATAATCTCACAGGGACTATGCAAAGCCCTGGCTTTATTATATACCAATTGGCTTACATTTTTCTTTAAAAGATTAGAAACATTATGTAGTGTTAAAGAAGCTTCTTTTGCTCGTACATAACTATTTTGTTATACTTCTTGAGAACTATAGGCATTTCTACAGGCAACATATAAAAAACACAGGCTTCTACAGATAAAGGAATTTAAAATCCAATTACTATTTTAAGGAAAATAATTCTGAATACAGAAATAGTTCTAGGCATCAGTAAACATTTTGCATCAGTTTTAGCATAAGTTAACTGCTTAAAAGACAAAATCCTTCAAATATTTCTATGAAATATCTATGTAGTACTTGCTTTTCTGTGGTATCGTTTCTTCAAGGATTCTTAAACACTCTGCAAACTCTGACAATGTGGTCTTATTGAAGTCATTGTTTGAAAAATCACAATTTTCAGATATTTGCTCATGTAGATGATTTTTCTTCCGACAGAAAACTGTTCTTCACTTGCATCACGTTGTAGCAGTATGTACCCTTGCCTTAAGACCCAGGTATACAGTGTTCTGGGTTTTCACTGAATTTCACTGAATTTTTTTTAGAGTTGGAAGGGACCATAGAGATCATCTAGTCCAACTCCCCTGCTGAAGGAGGATTGTATAGAGCATGTTAGAGCATGTTACTCAGGACGGCATCCAGGCGGGTCTTGAAAATCTCCAAAGAAGGGGACTCCATGACCTCCCTGGGCAGCCTGTTCCAGGGCTCTGCCACCCTCACTGTGAAGAAGTTTTTTCTCATATTTGAGTGGAACCTCCTGTGTTCCAACTTGTGCCCGTTGCCCCTCATCCTCTCACTGGCAACTACTGAAAGGAGTCTGGCTCCCTCCTCCTTCAACCCCCCCTTTAGATACTTATAGGCATTGATAAGGTCTCCCCTCAGCCTCCTCCTCTCCAGACTAAAGAGCCCAAGTTCTCTCAGTCTTTCTTCATAAGGGAGATGCTCCAATCCTTGAATCATCTTCGTTGCCCTTGGCTGGACTCTCTCCGGTAGTTCCCTGTCCCTCTTGAACTGGGGAGCCCAGAACTGGATGCAGTATTCCAGTTGTGGCCTCACCAGTGCAGAGTAGAGGGGGAGAATGACTTCCCTCGACCTACTAGCCACACTCTTCCCTATGCAGCCCAGGATTCCGTTGGCCTTCCTGGCCACAAGAGCACACTGCTTGCTCATTGTCATTTTGCTGTCTACCAGGACGCCCAGATCTTTCTCTTCAGTACTTGTCTCCAGCAGATCCATGCCTAACCTGTATTGGTGCCTGATATTCTTCTTCCCCAGGTGCAGGACCCTACACTTTTCCCTGTTGAACCTCATGAGGTTCTTCCTTGCCCAGCTCTCCAGCCTGTCCAGGTCTCACTGGATGGCATCATGGCCCTCCGAGGTGTCAGCCACCCCTCCCAGTTTGTTATCATCAGCAAACTTGCTGAGGATACACTCTGTCCCCTCATCAAAGGGGACATTCTGTTGTCAAAGAATGGATGTTTTGTGCTAATAGTATACTATATGTTTGGGGGTTACTGTGATACATAAATACTGTGCAGGTTTCTGATATAGAGACTAGCTTATTTAAGAATATATAAAACACCTGAAAATACACATATTTGTTTGAAGGGGGAGAGAAATCTTTGAAACCTTTACGATCTTCCAATTTTGAATGTATGCATGCAAAGTTCTGTTGTCTCTGGTTTTTAGCACAACATAATTATAAATTATGTTTATTGTAATGATTACTTTGCATGCTTCATGAAAACATGAAATAGTACAATAATCTTATCTGAAGAACTTGGCTTCTATGAATATATTCTTTTTGGGATCTGTGTTGGATTTTATCACATAAAATTGGTTTAGAAAAATAAGTAAAAACCTTTTTTTGGTAAGGGAGGATAGTTCTTTGGTCACGAATAATCCTTTAAAAACATGTTATAAGGTATTTTGGCTTGGTTTGAGGAGATACAAGGAACATATTTTATTGCTTGCCTTTAAATTATTTCAAAATTTCTTTTTATCTTGTAAGATTAGCTCTCAGAATTACTGAGAAGTCTGAGTTTACAAGATGAGGAAAAAGATGATGCCACCTGAGTAACCACTATTTATTACTGTAACTTTATTGCTCACATTAATGTTATACCTCAGTTGCATCAGAAACAGGGTGTAAACACAGAAAAGGAGAGAGCTCTCTCCAAGTAAATTAATATTCTTGTAACTTAGAGGAGGCCAAATGATGTGTTCCCTCACCATGTCCTAGTATAGTGCTGTACTCCAGGAAGACCAGTCTTCTTGAAATCACTGCCACTGATTTTTCTCCCCAGGAGTAGATAGCGATGGATACTGAAGAGTTATTGTTTTAATGGTAGAATCACCAACAAACTTGGTCACAAAGATCTGAAATTTCAAAGCAGATGCTAAGATTTTAATGTGTTTCTAGTGTAGTCTTCTAAAATATCCAGAATATCAAGTCCCTTTCTATGGGATTGAAGATGGGGGAACAGTTACAATGTGCCTCTGCTTTCCTGCCTCAAAATATACATATATCCCAATTTTTCTGCATTATTTCTTCTTCAAATAAAGGAATGTGTATATAAAAAATACCCCAAATGTTTTGCCTCATACATCATGATGTATGTCACAATCTTGATAATGAACACTCACCGTTCCTCAGCAGGCAGCAGCTTCTGCTGCACTGTTGAGGTGAGACTTCAGCGTAAATCTTCAGCACCTGGGCTCCCCTCTTCTGCGATTCCTGCAGGTCAATCAGAAGACCTGGGAAGCGTCGGATCCAGCAGTTCTTGTAAAAGGTGGTGGGTGAGCAGAGAGAGTCTGATTCCACAGCCAAACCCAGGACCATCAGCGCTTCTGCTATTGCCACCAGCAGAACCATCTCGTCGGTGTAATGACGGAAGTCAGCGCTTTCCAAGTGCTTACTCAGCACGCTTTCTCCTCCACGGGTGCACTAAAGTTTGGACCAGCATTTTAAGAGACAATCTCTCGAGTGACGAGGGTCACTCTTGATTCTGCTGGGGACATGAGCCAGGGGACGTTTCTTCCAAACAATTCCCATGGTGCTGTTTGGGCAACTGCTGGAAGGAAGCAGCCATTTTATGAGCTACGTACGGTTATAACAGTTACTATTGTTGTTCCCTAACTCAAAATTTGGAGACAGTTTTTGAGAGACAACAGGCAGAGGTTGCTTTTAGTCATGCAGAGAACTTGTTTCTGTGGTCCCAAGTTTGTGTTTCGTGTCACTCTGAGACCAAACGAGGCAGACAGCCTTAATATGTGATGAATAATGGTAAGCTCAGCATATTGTTTCACCTCAGCCCTGAAAGTATGCGGTGCAGTCACTTGACATCAGGTGGGTCTGCCACTTTGTTGAGGCACACTGTTACACTCAACACAGAAGAAACAGCTCAGTTTAGTTTCATAACACTTTTTGAATTATCTGGTGGCTGCAAATAGAGTTTCCTTCTTTGCTAACAAACTGAACGATCTAATTCTGTCTGCCAGCCAGAGGTGGAAATTTGTTCCTCTTCTCCCTACTCTGTTTTGGTTGCAAGGATAACATGATTTTATTTGTGAAGATCTAGGAATAGATGAATATGACTGGAGAAAGCTGTGACCTACATCCATCTCCGGACTAAGTAGGTAATTGAAGTCCTGCCCCTAATCTTCCATAAATTTAAGAATATTGAACAGTCTGTGTGGGTTTTTCTGCTTGTGTTTAAGCTTGGAAAAGGCCTGTGAGAGTGCAAGAAAGAAAATATAGCTGGCATACAGGAATTTTTCAACCACCTGGTCAGAAACCTGAAACTCCCAAGTTGTTCTATCTCTTAAAAGGATCCAGTGTGATCCCTGATTCCCACTTCCATATGGGCTTTAAAATATTACAATACATGAGTTCATTTAAATGTGATGGACTATACAGTGAGGTTGAGAGATTTAGAGAGAAATACAGTAGTATGCAATAAAAATTGTGTGTTAAATATATAAAAATATTTTAGACAGCATTTTTTTCCCTCAAATTTAGAATCAAGGAGATTCCCCAGTTCTGCATGAAGTATAGTGACATGGTGGGGAAGCCTCAAACCTAGTTTGATTCTTTAATTCTTTAGTCATTATAGCTGGTGTTTGTTTTGCAAAACAAGGCCCCCAGTTTAGAAATATGATGACATGTATACGATTTTATTCCTTACAGAGCTCCTTAGAGGGTAATAGAGCTTAGAGAAGGTTACTTCCTGTTGATCCAGCAGCAAGACCAAGGCATTTATTTGTTCAGTAGAACTACTGGCTATAATTAGGATAAAATTGTAAGAAAGAACCTAAGTGGATGATTCTTTATGCCTCTGTCCTGAAAACCAAATCTGGATACTTGTGTTGTTTTATATAGTTCTAGTAGTTTGCTGTGCTTTATTTTTATTTCCATCTCTGTGTGAAAACCACTACTTAAAACCTTAAATCTGTTTCAATACACCTGTTAGTTTGCATTCAGTGCACTGCACAGGGATGTTTTTAAGCATTTATCTACCATTGCAACAGGCGCTATTGACAATGTATTTTTCTAAAATTTTTGTTTCAGCTTTCCAAATATTCCAAGGCATCACTTAGTATGGTACACACTCAGAATTTTCAGGTATTCCTGTGTTTTGGCATTACTTCCAGCATTTAGTATGAATTTTGGATCTATTTTGTTCTGTAAGACTTGCAGGCAAAAATGTTGATTTCTGATTGCTTTCCTCACTCCTATTCTTCCCATATCTCCAAGAAGAGAAATATAGAAGATTCTGAATAAATAACGAGGAAGCATGGAACGAGATGATCAAATGGATACAAAAAAAGTATTTGTATTTGATAAAGCTGAATATGTCTTTAGCATATTGAAATACATAGAATTATTTCCATAAACAAAAAATTAGATATAATAGGTAGCTTTAATATTCTATGTATTTGTAGTTACATAAGGATTACACTGTCTCAGCTCCTCTGTTTTTATACATTTGATGCCTTGCGAAGTGTATGTGTAAATAATAAACACGTTTACTTCTTCCTTTCCAAGGAAAATGAATAAATAAAGGACTAGCCCTGTGACCTGCTTCAGTTACATTGACCTGAAATACCATATGAACTTTTTCGATTTCAGTCAGGCTCTCTCCAGACAATGAGATAAATTGTGAGACTGGCTGTGAACACACCTGAGCACCTAAACGTCTTTCAGACCATTCAACAAGGCTCCTCTGTTTTGAATAAAGCAACAAATTCTTAAGTACCTCTTACTTCCATTGAGGCAGTCGCCAAGCATAGTAAGTGTGCATAGTCACTGTGCATAATGTTTAACTAGGTATTGGCAAAATTGGGCTGGGATAACCAGTCACACTTTCTACAGATCTATATGTTTTCAGGTATATTTTAAATCTCTTTTTTGTTTGCCAGTGTTTGTCAATAGACATGTTACTAGTCTTTATCAGCACCTTCATGTTTTTATCCCGTTCTTCTGCTGTGTGCTTCAATCAAGCACCCTTTGTTCCTTTTCATTACTTGTCATTCTTTCTCCCTTCTCTGTTTCGAAATAAATTACAAAAGCAGGACTAGCTGCAGGGAAACTTTGTATTTAATGAAATATAAAGAGATTTAAATAAATCAATAAATGGCGGCTTCAGGCAATTTCCTTTAAAAACTGAAAACTTGTCTCTGTTAAATTTCAGAGTCTTCTGCCAGCTTCTCCATAATTTCGCTTTGACCTTTCTAGGGCAAATGCATATGTATCATTTAATGCTGAAGGTTTAAATCACAAACATTTTGGAAGAAGGAAATACCCGAGTCTTACCTGCAGACCAGTGACCGACTGTTCCATGTGCTCTGCAAGGAGGGATCAAGAGGCTTTTACTGTTAGCAAGGAGTCTCTGGCCAGTATCAGAACAGCACTTCATGTTATTTAGCAATTCTTTTCATCAGTCTTCTCAAATTTCTGCCTGGAAAACAAAAAGGTGGCTACCTGTTTTCTGTGAAAACGTGGATGTCTTTGCAGACCTTTTGGTAAAAGACATAAACGTACCTGCCACAAAGGAAGGGAATGATCTTTTTAATGATTCTTGTTATAAACAGAAACAGTACCTGAAGTTCTCCACCTGGGCTGGCAGTGGCAATGGCACAATCCAAGAGCTTCCTAGCACAAAGGATTCATCATCAGGTGTTAACTCTTTTTTTGCCAAATATAAACAAAACCAGACACCTTTTCCATATAAAATAACAGATATATATTGATATTTGGAACTATATTTGGCTTATGTGGAATATATGGTTCTGGTACTCAGAATATGCAAAGAGCAGACAGAATATCTATATAGTTAAGGAAAGCAGTCCTGGAAAGGACTGAAAATGCCACGGATATGATTCTATAGTCAGATCATCCTGTCTAAAATGGCACTGCACATTGACTTTGTTCCCGGGTCATCTGGTGTCCACACTGCTATTGTCCCATGCTTCTCTGCTGAATGTCTCGAAGTCCCCTCTCAGCCCTGAGCAGGGGGAGGACAGTCAATGTCCTGGGTCAAGCTGAATTTCGGGCATTTATGCTGGTTGAACAGCTATGGGAGACAGTGGTGTGAGTTGCGATGTCCCAGCCAAGGCTAGTGCCTGTCTTGGATAGCTTCTCCCTTCTTCTGCTCCGTCAGTGGTGGTTAAGTCAGGTCAGATCAGAGAGTGACACAGCCCTCATGTAAATACAGGCTAGACAAAAGGGGACAGTTGGGCCTCCTGTCTGCATTTTCCCTTTCCCAGGTAGGTTATAGGAGGGAAGAGAGAGATATGCTCCCCAAGGCCCAGATGTGGCAATTAAGCACTCCTTGATGCTGCCATGATGATGCAGAAGTACGCAGCAAATGATGGCTGCTAGCACAGACCCAGCCTGTCTCGGGCATGGGAAGAGACCAGTGCTAACTGTGTAAAGCACTCCTCTGCTACACCTAAGATGTTAGCTTAAATCATCTGTGTTTTCTATTATCTCTGACAGAGCAGTTGGAAGATGACAACTACCAGCTGAGGAGAAGCAACCTGCAGTTTCCCATGTGAGTTATGAACCTGCCTACATCCTCCTTTGAACATCAGTAGGCTCATTTAATCAAATGTGCAGCATAATCCCCTGCAACGTCAGCCCTAATAACCTTGGCTGGAGCTCTGTGCCTGCGGTGCACTCTGTGAATAAACTGAGTCGCACAGGACTGTGTCAAAATTGTCCTTATCTCATTTTTCTTAGATATGTACATGTGTTTTCCCTTTCTTACAGCACTGTTAAGGTCAGAATTTTACCTAAGTATTTTGATAATGCCAGAATACGTTGCTGTAACTCTTTTATAGTACAAAAGTTACACAGTACTATTGTAACAAATCAGGAAATAATGAAATGTAAGTACTTTGAAAAAAATATCAAAGCAAATATTTTTGACATTGCTGAAATACTGTGCTCATTTTCTCCTTTAAAATTTCCTTGAAATCAAAACATTCTTGCAAAATGTCTTAAGTCTAACAAAACAGCATTTTTTGAGAGAACCGTTTTGTCAAAAACAGCTATTAGTGGTCAGGTTTTGGTTTGGAGCAATATGTCAGGTTTTTAATGAATCTGACCTTCTCCAAGGTTGAGGACAGTTGGGTCCAAGATTCTGGTTTCAGTCCCATCCCAGCAACATGGTAAAAAGAAGTGAAATATTACAGTTTCTGTTCCTGGGATGTAGTGCAAACCATTTTTTAAACCCTTGTTTCAAAGGAGCTGCCAGGCCCTGAGATTCTGTCGGAGCTTGGCTTCAAACTATTTCTGGTAAAACCTTCTGCACGAAGGCTGGAATCTGTGTGTTCAAACAAAGAGCAACAGAAGTCTTAACCAGATTAGATTTATACAAATATAAATCTACTGGCATACATGCAGACTTGAGCCAAGGTTTATGACAAAAGGCACAATGTTTAGCAAACACTCTAATGAACACATGCTGATTTATGACAGAACTTGAAACTAGGCAAAAGGGATGGAGTTTCAATATCGTGATGAATTTTATACAGTTGGATACTTAGTGAAAGTCTTCCCTGTGGGTTACCATTCATCTTACCTAGTTATTATGTACTAAAATTCAGCTCAGCCTGTCTGTACCAGGATTTAAAAATATATGCTGTTTTAAAAGCACTCAGTATACTCTCATCTAGACAGAGCTACACAAGAAAATGCTGGCTGGGGATGCACGATGCATTTGTGCGGAACAAACATCCCGAGCAGGAGGTTGGGCAGCAGGCAGAGCACTCCAGCAGCCTGACCCCTCTTCAGGTTTTTTATACTTATTTCACCTGAGAGAATTTCAAGGAAATTCCTTACTGGATCTTTGGTGTAAAAACCTGAACAGATGAGTGCCACGGTAACGATTTCCATGCTCATGCCTCCATTCTGCTGCCTGGTGACCCAGCTCTTTGCATGATCCACAGAGAATGCCCACTAGCAACATACATTTGTTGTAAGGGATAAGTATTAAATAGTACCTCTAAAGCAGAAAAATTAAACAGAAAATAATAGGGACTAAAGTCTAAACAAGTGCTGTTTGAAATACGAGTGCCTTTTTATTTTTATTTTTTTAATAGCATTGCTAGTGGCATTGGTTACGAAGTGCTTTGCTTGGCTGTGAATCTGAAAAAAAAAAGAGAAACTACCTTTATTTAGCAGCTTATCCTTCAAAAATGATAGAGATTTCAGTTGAAATAAAGTTATGGTCCGGTCAGTTCCTCTCAGAAATGCCAAGATCCTTTAGAACACTGATATTTTTAATGCTGAAATACTGCAGGATATTTCCTATGTTCCACAGATGCTTACTTTGTATCCTGTGACAAGGAAAATACTAAACAATGGCAGCAGTTGGTGAATCATTTCCAAAAGACTAATTCCTCTCTTGAGTAATTCCACTATTACTCAATACACAGTTCCCTGGCAGTACAGTACAATTCCCTGGCGTCTCAGAGGGAAGAATGTGGCACTTTATATTTTATATTAGTTAGCATGTATATTTTAAATGTCCACTTATTCAGTTCCAGTTCACATTTTAGACTAATAAGGCTGAAAGGAATTCAATTTTTCCTTTGTTTTTTGCCCTCTATGTAGTCCTTTCCTTAGAGCAATCGGGTTGGTGTTGCTTTCTGGTTCGTGTTTATTGTCCAGTGTCTCTCTGTTGAATCAAGAGAAGGTTTGCCTAAAACAGACACAAAACCACTGCTGTCTTCCTGGAGGCGCTGTACTGGTGTTTAAGGGTTTGGTTCTCCTCTGCTGCAGATTTTTTGTGTGATCTTAGGTTAGACCCACAAGGAAATTCAGGCTGTATTTCATGTATATGTAAACCAGGTTTCCTGGCAAGAAAAGCATTTGCCAGTCTGATTTCCAGGCACTGGTACTTGTGTGAACCCCCTTTGCTGTGTCTTGTGACCTTACCAGACTGGAGACCCATCCAGCTTACCACACAAAGCCATTGAGTGGTTCCCAGAGGAAAAATGAAGCAGCCATGGTTTTCTAAGTAAATCTAAGCAGTCTTAAATGCTTGGAAGTGAATCTAAAGTTTAAGCAGGCTTCAGTCTTAGCACACAGAGCAGGCTTGCACCAGTCCTGTGCACATCCCTTGCCAGTTGGGAAGCGTGAGCCCAGTTCCATGCAAAACAGAAGAAGTGCTACCTCTGTCCAGTTATCTCTGGCTTTGCTTTTCCTGTCTTTGTAGCAGTAGGTCCTCCCAACTCTCTGTGTTTCTTGCTTTTGCTAAGCTAGGAAAGTCAGAGGGCCATAGAAATGTATGCCCAGGCAGAGAAAAGGTCAGAAGAGTAGGTTTTCTGTATCATGGTTGAATGGTCTATTACAATGTAGCTGCTGTATAAAAGGGCTTCTTCCATTTCCAAGTCTTTCTAAAAGAAAGGAGTGATCTCTCTTCTTCAGTCTTGGAAATAATGCAGGCATTAACTACAAGAAAATAGTTCAGGCACCAAGCACAGGAAAAAGTGTCTAGACTGTGAATCCCAAGCAGAAATGCCCATCTCAACTCTAGAGAGCCCTTATTGACAGTCTCTGATGCCTTCCTGCTCCATTTGTTGGCACTTGAGAATCCTATTCCTTGAGATAAGGTTGTCTCTCAGACACTGTAAAGAGAGACCTGAAGCATCTAAAACAGGCTTGAACATTTCACTCTAGAAGCCAAACTCTAAAATCTAGTTCTTGAAAAGCTGAGCATAGTTACCCCTATCTTCCTCCCTGTAAATGTCTGGTTCCTCAGGCTATGTTCTTTTATCATGCAGTTGTTTGATATCTAGCACGATGCGAACTTGTTTTCATGTTCTTAAGGAGTGATAGATGGTCTTTCCTATTTGTTTCAAAGATCATAATCATAGAAACATAGAATACCAGGTTGGAAGGGACCTCAGGCATCATCTGGTCCAACCTTTCTTGGCAAAAGCATGGTCTAGGCAAGATGGCCAGCCCAGCTAAATTTTAAAAGTGTCCAACGTTAGTATTTTAGGGCTCTTAACTACAGATTTTGACTTTGTAGCTCTTGCCCTTAGGGTTCCACTTTTAACTCTGGAAAATACATTTCTTACTGTCTTAAGATCAACCAAGATGATTTCAGGTGAAACAGCAAGACCTTTTCTTTTATTCCAGAATAATATGATGTACTATTGATCTAAGCGTAAAACAGTACAGTTGTAGACTGGGAGACAGATGAAATTACCTGTACAAATATGGAACAAAAAGGTAGTCCTTACCTTGGTGCATTTGCAGTGTAAGTACTATATAAACACACCATTCAAACTGACTGATTAGCATAGTCAAAAAACAAGGAAACTGCCCTGTCAGCATGCTCTGACTTAATGCAATTTCCCAGTCCTAAGCCTGGATAAAGCACAGAGAGCTGACAATCAACCTAGTAAAAATAGTTGGTTAAGGAAACAGATTTAGGCTTTTTACAGAAGTGGCCATTCAACAAAGAGTACTGCTGACCCCTTGCGTGTATCACAGCTCCTGATGAAAGCTATAGAAGTCAGTGCTCTCAAAAGTTTGCTGCCAGGAAGAAAATACTTATTAGTACATGACAGAATTGATCTAGTTTATTAAAATCCTCATGGACTGTGAGGAAGGTGGACTTGAAAACCTTGGCAGAATGGCAGGTATAGGCATATTGGCAACAGAAGAAATATTCCATCTATCCCGGCTGCGTTGTCAGCATTTTGAGGGAACAGAACTTATCATAACTGACTACACGGAAAAATTCCCTCACCAGTTAGGAGCTGACTTACCAATACATCAAACATACGAGACGCCAAAACAGATGTCTAAAGATGGCAATCTTACCACCATGTTGGCAATCATACTGTATTCCAACAGGGGAGCTTAATGGCCATGACAAACATGAGCTCTCTGTTTATCTCTGAAGTATGAATGATTACAATTGCTTGAAATGTCTGCCTGTGGGAATTAAAGTACCAGGAGGAATTATGGGTTGGCCTCCTACTGAAGTGGTAAGACACGTGTTGTGTGTGATGATCTTTTCAAGGCTGAACCTCAGGCAGAGAAATATCCAGCCAGCCAGTGTTCAGAGTCAAGCTTCAGCTTGGTGTAAGGAAGTCAAGAAGCCAAATGATGCAGTGCTTCATCAAGAAAAGAAGACAGGGAAGTGGAATTTGAAACTTGATTAAATTAAAAAAAAATTAACAGGATGATTTTCAATAAGGCCAAGTGCCAGGCCCTGCACTTAGGTCACAACAACCGGATGCAGTGCTACAGGCTTGGGGAAGAATGGCTGGAGAGCTGCCTGGCAGAAAAGGCCCTGGGGGTGTTGGTCGACTGTTGGCTGAACA
>JAHREE010000220.1:2462782-2478936 GCA_033628505.1 Tringa tobata
AGGAGGTGGTGCAGATCCGGCTGGGGGACAAGTGCTACCCGGTGTGCAAGAGGAAGCTGATCGAGCAGAGTGACTATTTCCGAGCCCTCTACCGCTCGGGCATGCGGGAGGCAGGGCAGGGCCAGGAGGAGCAGCTGCTGCGCGGGGGGCTGAGCGCTCTGGGGCTGGAGCTGGTGCTGGACTTCATCAACACCTCCTGCCTGGCCAGGCTGGAGCAGGAGGAGGAGGGCGACGAGGAGCCCCCTTTGCTGGAGGAGCTGGTGGAGGCCGCTTCCTACCTGCAGGTCACCCCTTTGCTCCGCCTGCTCCTCTCCCAGGTGAGGTTGGGCAACTGCTTCGAGCTGCACCGCCTGGCTCAGGTCTACGGTCTCCAGGACTTGCACGACGCCTGTCTAGACTTCATGGCCGCCCATTACCATCAGGTGCTGCGGAGGCCCGACGCCCGGCCACATCTCCTCCTGCCCCAGGCTCTCCAGCAGCACTTGAAGGAGAGGCGGATGAGGGGCACCGCCACCCTTGTGGCCATCGGGGACTTCATGGGTTCCTCTCTGGGCCAGCCTCCAGGCCGTCACCCGCAGGTGGAAGCACCCTGGTCTATGCTGAGGTACGATGAGGAAGCAGAGAGGTGGCTGCCCCTGGCCAACAACCTGCCCCCTGATCTGGTGAACGTCCGAGGCTACGGGTCAGCGATGCTGGACAACTACCTGTTCATCGTCGGGGGCTACAGGATCACCAGCCAGGAGATTTCGGCTGCCCATTGTTACAACCCTTGCCTAAATGAATGGAGTCAGCTGGCCTCAATGAACCAGAAGAGGTAACCCTTGCTCCCTGAAATACACGTGTGTCCATGTATATTGCCAAAATAGACCCTGTTGAGTCACGTGATGTTGGCTGGACTCAACGTTAACGAGAAGTGATTCAGACCTGTCTCCGTGACATGAATCACCTGCATCTCTTGCATGGTGTGGTGGGAAGGAGCGCAGTGCTCGGCGATGGCACGGCAGTGTGCCACCGGCCAGGCCTGGCAAACCTTGTCTTGACCGGCAGAAGTCATCCCCACTGCAGCACGATGCTGCAGCCTCTCTTCTCCTCCTCCTTCCATCTTGCCTTTCTCCTCCTCTGCATGGCATGGGGAGCTTCTGTGGCAAGGGAAGGGTGAGGAGGATACGACTTTTTTTTTTTTTTGCCTAAATGCTGGTGATTAGGCCCTCAGCTGTGGGGAGAACATGAGCCAGGCGTCTGCAGCGGAGGACTCTCCACCACAGTCATCATTCACCTTAGTGTGCAATGGTGGTGGACTTTTCATTAAAATTGCAGTATACAAGGAGCCAGTCTCTCCAAACAGCTGTCTTGCTGGAAGTAGAAATTCTCCCCAAAATAACAAAGTTAAAAAAAAAAAAAAAAGATAAAATTTTTCTCGAACTTTTTTTTTTGTGGTATATTTTAACTCCAGTACTGGCAGTGACAAGTTTTCCTGCTCTTAGTGGAGATGCACAGTCTATCAGAGCTAGAAGTGGCTGAAAAAAATTTGGTTGAAGCAGTCTTTCATTGGTTTGTACTTTCATAAAAATCTGAATGCTATATAGGCCTGCATTTCAGTGAAATATTCACCAGGAAAATGTCAGGAAGATTGTGAGAAATTTCTCACTTTATGAGAACATTTGGATCTAGGAATCATTCATCATTTTGGGCATTTTGCTTTTTTCCTTTGTCTTTTTGAATTGTTTGTTTGACGTTTATGTTTAAGTTAGTATTCAGAAACACTTGTATGACTTACATTTGAAAGGATAATGGAGAGCTCACCTTGAGGGGGACCCAAGGAGAGATTCCATTTCCCTGGCCAACAATGTGGCTGCTCCACCTTAATCATACTGCAGAATTATCAAAATAAAGCCTTTTACTTCACTGAAACAAAATGTTTCTGTTTATCCAACGTGAATTTCTTCATTGTTTCCATTTTGGAAAAAGTGCTGAAATTTTTATCTTCTCTACCTGAATCAGAACTAAGACAAAGAAGGAGGCCAAAATTCACTGTAGCATGGAAATCCTCTTTTCCGTCTGGTAAATTCAAGGATCATGCAGAGACTCCAACCATTGACATAATTATTTTGTATCTGGGTAATAGAACTGCAGTCTCTATTCCAGTGAGCTTGACAGCTAAAACCCCTCAAAACAGGGTTTTGACATAAAATTAGTTCTTTCCCCTTTCACTTTGCTCTTTTTTTTTTATTTACTTCCTGTATCGCTGTGAGAATTTCACTGAAATGATTGCCTCCATAATCAGTCACTGGAATTGATAGGAAACCTAGGATATTTCTGGCTTTTTGGAAAGGCGTTGTGAAAAAATAGCATCTGTAAAATGAGAGTTTGGCTCCTAAATGCTGCAAAGACCTTTTCTCGCAGACATATTTCTTAGGGCCTGAGCCTATAGGCAGTCTTCACCAAGGTGCCTGTGGGAACTGAGATGTTTTAGCCGCCCTCGCTTCAAGCCCTCTTGCCAACGTGAGCGTGATTGAGAGCACATTGGCCTCGATAGGAAAGGAGGATGGGGTCAGCCCACACAGCATCTCCAATGGAAATTAAGTTGAACAGAGGAGTCCCACGTTGATCAAGTTACAAAGTTTTGGCATTAGTTTGTGTGATGCGTATAGCAAGAGAGATGTTATTATGTGTGATGGTTCTGTGGCATGGTGAATGAGGGCTTTTTAAAAAATGCTTCTTTAAGGCCCTTTTTTCACCTTAAGATCAGTCTTTTTCCCTCCACGCTTACTAGGATATGTAATCATCATATCCGAAATAAACACATGGATATTTTCTCCTTATATTACAGTTTTCAACATCACTGCCATACCAACTTAATCTTAAAGCCCATCACAGGTGAAAGCAAGGTATTCCTTAGCATAGAATTTCACACAGGCCATTTATGGCAGAAAAGTAGTATGTGGATGGATATTTTTGGAATAATCTCTATTCTTAGCTTTCATGGTAGCTATTTCAGGTCAAAAAGAACCCAGAGTTACATCTGCCTCTAGATGGCAAGGTTGCAAGTGAGTATGTTGCTGTCTGAATGATAAGCAGGAGAAGTTTTTTACATGGAAACTCTGCTGACCCCTTCACAAAACGCGCTTTTGACTTTAGCGTCTTCGTGCAGCCTCGACTCTGAAGTTATTAGTTCTTTTTTTTTTTTTTTTCTATATGACATAACACTCCAGCTCTTTGATGACCAGCTTGATATTTAGTGGCCAGAACACAGGAAGGGATGGCCTGTGCTGTAGGAGCCAAGAGCGGGGAGGGTTGAAGGATGAGGGAGTTTGCATTCAGCAGGAAGAGGGCTGGTGCCTGCCCGCCGCACGGATGGGCTGCAAATAGATCTGGGCTTTGCTCAGCATTGTATTTTTAGTTTGTTATGCTGTAGTAAAATAAGCAGGGCAGTTGCCCAGCGTGTTGCCTAGGAATTACCGTCATGTGACTGTCTGCCAAATGAATTTATGTCAGCTGATATAATTACATCCCATGGATGTGTTTTTTACATACCTTGAGGGAGGGTTCTAGTTCCCATTGAAGTTGGTTTGACTTCAGTCAATGTTTTAAGAGTACCTGGGTCTGGCCCATGTGAATTGATGCATGTGTTGGCCTCAAGCAAAGGCTGTGGAGTTATGGAAACAATCAGGCTGATTTGCTGTTAATATATCAAGTTCTTTTCCCTCAACATAACTTGTAAACTCTATCATATTTTTATCTTTAGTTATTTCCACTATTATAAGACCGAATCACAGGATGCTGCTATTTCATCTATGCACACGCATTGATGAAATAGTCCCAACTTACCTCTAAGTGGAAGACAAAAGCCATCAGATGCACACTGAATACTTAGCAGACAGTCATTCTGGTTTAGGTTATAGCTATTAGCTTTCTTTCTAGATGTAGAGGTCTTAGTACTCTAGTTTCAAATTTATTCACAATAGGTAACTTCTGTATATTGTTCTTGCGATGCCCACATAAGCTTGACGAAGTGTTATTCCCTATTTATGCATACACAAGGTAGATAAAACAATTTTCATATAGAAAGCCTGTGACTCAGCCTGGAATTTGTCATCATCTGAGGGTTAAATCTGGTGCCGGTCACGAATAGTCCATAACAGATCACAGTTTCAAGATCTTTTCATTCTAGAGATATTGCTGTACTTGGAACAGTGTGTTCAGAGAACTACCTGGGCTTTTTTTGTGAAGAAACTTCATGTAAATGTTGCCCAAGACCAGTCGTGGTGCTTGGGGACAGGAAGGTAACAAGGTGCTTTGGGGACTGTTCAAGTAATGCCTTTCAATACCTTTCCATATTTTTCTTTAAATTGATGCTGTCAGTTGAAATTTGCTATTTAAAAATGATGTACTCATAGGATTTCTACTGCACGTGCCAGTTACAGCTGTATATTCCACTTCTATTTTCCTTCAGAACACTCATGGCAGGTAAATCTTCCAGGCTTGGAAGACCCTTGTAAGCCCCTGGCTGGGATTATCCACATGCACGTGGAACATAGTTTTTGTGAGCAATCTGTGCCTGAACTGCTGCCACTCTGAGGACTCTTACAGGAATATAGAAGAGGATGCTCCTGGGGAATGGTGGAGGTTTATAGGAATATAGAAGAGGATGCTCCTGGGGAATGGTGGAGGTTTATGAGACCTTCTTACAGGAATATATGAGGTTTATGAGACCTTCTTACAGGAATTCCTTATCTTACAGGAATATAGAAGAGGATGCTCCTGGGGAATGGTGGAGGTTTATGAGACCTTCTCTTTCTGCATTTTCTAATTTTATTTTTTTTTCACTCAAAATTCCTCTGTGTTGGGCGAAAATAGACTTTTCAAAAACTTTCAACTTAGAAATATTCATGTCACATTTACTACAAATGTATCACATGCTTCCAAAGCTAAAGATTGGATGCAATGTGCTCTGCAGACTCATATAAGGAATGTAAAAAAAAAAAAAGAGTGGTTCATGCAAAAAGTGTAAAATGTTTTGAAATTGCCTTCCTAACTGTGCTTTCATGATTCTTAGTCTCCATTGTAAATGCTTTAACTCTAGAATAAAGAAGTAATCTGATTTGTGAGAAATTTTAAGGTTAATGTTGATCATTTGGCAGGTAGGAATCACAGGTGAGTTAATCTGACCCTCCTGCTCTACAGCAGGACCAAGCTCACCTTGCAAATACGTGTCTCACTTGTTCTTGAAACCCTCCAGCAATGTAGATTCCAACCTCCTTCCTCCCAGCTGACTTACCTTTTACCATGTTTACCTTCCCTTCTGATCAGGAAGTCCTCTCTTATAGCTATGCTAACTTTTCCTTGTTATATACTAAATGAATAATACCTATTAGTGAACAAGAAGAATGCTTGCTGTCCTCTTTGTAGCCACTTTCATAGTGGTCTCCTACAGATACATCTATGGCTGTTAATGCAATCCAGAACAATGTAGGTTTTTTTTGCAAACTGTTGAATGTATTCAGGAAGCTATATGCTCTGACCCTCAGATCCTATGCATTTGTGCATTAATTTTTCTTCCTTGCTGCTTGTACTAATCTTTATTGAATGAAAAAGGTGGTATTTTAAAGTACGGTAAAACCCCACAGTTGACTCTTGCTTGTGTTCCTGGGCTCCTTTCACAGGAAACGAGACATGAGAAGACAGCTCATACAGTTGGGACAGTCTTGTCCCAACAAAAAGGTACTCCCCCCCCAAGTTGGGGGGATCAAAATTATGAGTTCAGTTATCTAAATCCACTGTGTGAGTGGAGTTACACTCCACTAGTTGAGTCTGACGGACTGTTCATCTCCGTTGTTTCCACGCTGTAGTCCATGGAACAGTTGTTAGTTGTGGAGAGCTGGCTGGTTACTCAGTGTTTGCTTTCCTTGTTTCCAGCTGCTCCAACACATTAAAAGAGTGTAAAAATACACTAAATATTTCCTAATGTTCACTCTCCATAAAAACACCTGCTGTTACTGGCACGGAAAGGTGAATGGCAGAAACTTTTCATAACATATTGAGCCATTGTCCAAACTTTCATATAAAGCACGCTGGTGGATACTTATGGCTGTCTTTGAGTAAAATGAACCTCGTAGTTAATGTGTTCCATAAATCTGAGATACTTTCACCAAATGCCATCCATTTTAACAAGTGTTGGAAGTGGTTAAATGAGTGACACAAATGTACATGGCTGTCTTCTAGAATAATTGAAGTTGAAAGTTGAAAGTTGTGCTGTACATCATTCACTGGATAGTTTTCCCTGTGCTGCAAGAAACAATTCAGTGATATAAAGGCTCTCAAGCAAAAAACTGGGTAAATTACCTCTATTTAGATAAAAAAGTAAGAGGCTACAATTAGAAGGTAACTAGAGAGGCACGTCTGAATTAGGAAACCACAGTTCTTTAATGTTCTGACACTACACACTTCTGTAGTTGATTCGTGTCCTCTGAGGCTGAACTTTTAGCATGGTTAAAAAGTGGCCAGAAGATCTTAGAAATGCTATCTGTGTGCATGTTGACTTAAAGGATTGCTTGGAAAATGCGTTTACATTTTGTGGTTTTGACCCTCTGTTAAATTGTGGATTTTTTTTTTTTCCTCCACAACTTTTAGAACAGGTACATTGCTTTGAAAATCATGTTTTGCAAGTAATTATCCTCATTTCATACCAGCTATTGATTGCCATGTTATTCTGGATTCCCTCTCTAAGATGGAAAACATAATTGCTGTAGAGAGGAGATGAACAGAGTGACCTAATTGTAAATGTCAGCAAAAAAAAATGAATAAAAAGCAATTAATTCCTTCAAAGGAGCATTTTAGTTTCCAAAGCTGTATCAGGATGACAAGAACAAAATGATTCCATCTGGAAACAAATTCTTTTTCCAAATATATTTAATAAAAAGAAATTGCAGGGCAGTCTGCTGCTAGGCAGGGTTCATTTTGTCCAGACAAAACCCTGCAAAACTACTTAGCGGTAAGTTTTGAATCCTGGATTTGTGCGGAGTAAAACTCACTGTACTGCTCAGCGGGCCAACGCGAGTCTGAAGCACCACTTCACTTTTTACAGACATAAGGCAGTTCCCCAGTTTTGGCTTTGTGCTGAGCTGGTTGCACTCCAGTGACTTTCACACATTTAGTTAACTGGGATGCTGCATGGTAAAATCTCCTTTTGGCTCAGCAGCAGAGAAGGAACAATCTTTCTAGGCAAAAAGTATCTGAGGAGAGGAAGAGCTCATCTTTTATTAGACCAGCTGCCATAGCTGGGAGGAATAGCTGAGCACACAAGCCCTCTGACTTCACCCCCTCCAGTTCCTTCCTACAGACTTGCACCTTTAACATCCGCAGACCATTTGGTTTGGCCTGTTTTACCTTAAAAGTGTTACATATAAGGCTTCTTCCGCTTCAGCAGTTAGACAGTTGCCCTTTGCCATGCATAATGGAACAGAATAAGAAATAAAAGAATAGGGCATTGCCTGTGGAGTGCAATCTATTTTGTTCAGCTATGGTTGGAATATTAATTTAGGGATATATTTTGCTTCAGTGGGATGGAGGGTGTATTTAGGAGTTTAATTTAATGCTGAATAAGGCACAGGAGATTCTCTCTTCCCTCTTATGTGGTACATGATTCAATGTGAACTGCTTCAAATTTCTGTTTATTAAGGTTATTAAAGAGACTTTGTATCATTGACTAAGATGAGTACACGTTCTTAGACATTCATCAAGTCTTGTTTGAAATTCCTGCAATTTTAACTAAAATAATATCCTTGGCTGTGTGTATATATAATACATTTTTCTCTACTAAAGATACTTTACTAAAAGCCTAGTAAAAATGAGACATCTACTGAACACATTAGTTAACTAAACATTTAGAGCTCAAACCATGACAGATTGAAATCCAAAATAAAATATTCATCAGTCTCAGCATCAGCATCATTAACATCCAGAATGTCACTGGTTACTGTCCTAAGTACTTACAGTGTAATTACAGAATTTTGGCCTTGCATGGGAGAGTTCAGATGCTGTAGTATATGAAGTAATGGTACAAGCTGTAAGTGATGAGGAGTATGTTGGAGCCTAGATAGGACAAAGAACTTTCTTTCCTATGTTTTTCTTTACATCTGTGGAACCCATTTCAATGCTGCAATCTTTTATTTCAGGTCCAATTTTAAGCTTTTAGCTGTAAATGGGAAGCTCTACGCCATCGGTGGTCAATCCCTTGCCAACGTGGAGTGCTATAACCCAGAAAATGACTGGTGGAATTTCGTAGCATCCATGCCAAACCCTCTTGCAGAATTCTCAGCTTGTGAGTGCAAGGGCAAGATCTACGTTATCGGAGGATACACTACACGAGGTAGAAAGCTTGGATTTACTTTTTTTATTTTTTTTCCCAACCTGATTTCTTCTAAGACCAAGATGATTTTCTTCTCTTTTTCAGGAAATCTTTGAGCTGATGTAGAAAGCCGCATAATACCCTTGTAGAAATAAATCACTGGTAGAAAATAACTGGCAAATGAAACAAAAAAAATAGCTCTGTCATATAGGAAACAGATTTTGGGTTTTTTTTCAGAGCCTACCTGGACATTATGGAGGAACAGACTTCAGCAAAAGCTTAGCCCTCCTTTTTTTTTTTTTAGATTTTGATCATGCAGTAGAGAGGCCTCAACAATTTGTATACTTTTAAAATACTTGTTTTAAACTGTCAGCAGGAAAAATCTGAAGAAAAAAATCACCTGCATTAGTATTTCTCATGTATCAGTAGATGTCATGGTCCTTTCACTGTAGCATTCCAGTATTTCACAGGCAAATCCACGATTTTCAGAGCAGGAATAACTCAATTCAATAGTTAATCAAAAGCTTAAGCAAGAACCAACATTTTGGACTTACTTCCTTTCTATACCCTGTTTTGTGAGGTTACTATACAGGGTGAAAGATTTGAAATTGTATTCTTGCCTGACTATTTTTCTTTATCCAGTGGAAAAGCAAGCCGCTGAATCAGAGCTCCTATTCATTCCTTAAGCACATGGTGCTATTCTTTGGGAGGAATAGCATTTTCTAGGCATTTTAGAAGTCAATTATTTTTCATGTCAAATGTTGAGTATTTACCAGGATTTCCTAAAATTAAATTCCTATCTCTAGGCCTTGCCCATTGCATTTGACCACAGTAAACTTTTTTTTTTTTTCCCAAATAATAAAATTATTAATAAAATAAGAGAATAAAATTAGAAGAAACATCAGCTTTTATGTACAGTACTGCAAGCAAAGCTAAAATGACATAAAACAAGCTATCCTTTGTAGTATCTGAGCTGATTTTAGCTGTGAACTACTATAAAGTTTATAAAAGACACACTTCCAGCCCTCATGATCCTTGTGGTAATGATAGCCTTCAAAAGCATTTTGCCAGGTCCATTCTGACCTAGAACCTGGTGGCTTCACTGAGATAAACAAAAGCATATTGGAGTGTTTGTGGTCATATGGAGGGCCATGCTGTGGCGTACTCTGCAGTCCCAGTCTTCTGGTCAGTAAAGGACCTGTTGGGGTGCATTGTGCTCCCTGATGTCTGGCACTAGGACTGGAAGATGTGTCTGGCAAACAGCACTTGCTGTGTTGGAACGTCAGACCCAAGGGGAAACATCCTTTGAGACAAAAGAGCAGAGAACAAGGAGAAGGGACTGAAACAAAATAATGGGAAGGCTTATCTCTAGAGAGCAGAGTTAGGGTTTTGTCATTTTTCTCTAGAGAAGGAAGTCACTAAGAAGAAAAAAAACCTCTAATTTGGTTAATAGTGCTACAAGATTATGGGAGTACAAGCTTTTCTCCTACTTTCTCTGCTCTTTGCAAGTTCCCTTTCTGTGGCTTGTGCTGTTCTTTCTTCAGTCTGCCTACTCGTGGTGTCACAGATAGGCAGATCAGCATGTTGCTGATGCAGGTCCTTTCCCCTTACAATTCATTAACAAAGCCGGCGTAGTCAGGATTGCTGCCCTTTGGCAAGCTCCTTATTCAGGACTTATTACCTGTGGTTTCAACTGAGGGAGTGTAGTGAGTTACCTCTTCTTCCATCCACACCTCAGGGGATTGCCACTGAACTTCAGGCTTCTGTCTTTTCCTAGATCTTTTCCTAGATCTTTTCCTAGATCTTTCCCTAAAAGCCTTTTTTAATGGAAACAGGATAATGAAACAGTAGAAAGTTGTGAGCAGTGGATAACTAGCACATTTAGGCTTATGTTTAAATCCAAGAGTGTTCAGGACAACAAATACACGTACGCTGATGCTTGTTATAAATAAAGATCCTTTCCTGACTGAGGGTCTAGAATCAGTTTTTCTGTGACACCTTGGCTTAGGACAGCTATCAGACTTGGAAACCAGAATTACTGCAATTACATAGGTGATCCACCTTCCAATTTATGCAGATGTCGGAAAGTTCTATCTGAAAGATGCTGAGGTTCATTTGCTATTTCACTATATTCACTACATAAAACACACAATTAATATGTAAATTTTTATTTTATTTTATTTTATTTTTAGTATTTCTGCATATACCTCTGTTTCAGTAGGTTTTGTGGGCTATTTTTTTTTATCTGTATAGAGCTTTCTCCTGAAGCTGCACTTTCCAAAAGATGGTAGGATCTGGAATTTCCGGCTGTGAATTATAATGCCGCTTCTGGAATAAAGAACCTCCTTCCAGTTCTCAGCTCTCAGTTGTGAACCTAGATCCTACTAGAAACTTCATGTCAGGCACTATAATGTTAATGTTCGTTAATGTTAATGTTTTGTACTGGGCTTTTCTTTGTTTCAGTGGATATGAAAGACCCGGGCTCTGGACTGAGCAAATGAGTGCCATACCACAAGACTTCCATTTCATATACCCCCTCTTAAACCATAGCACTTTTTACCTGGGAAGGTTACTGTTATAGATAAACATAGAAACTTAATTGAGATACCCCTCTCCCCCCAACAGTCAGAGAACGATGCTTTTTTTGTAGACAAAAACCATCTATATGCAGAGCTTTGATCAGCAATTTCATAGAGGATTGCCATGATATTTTCCCTATTTTTCCCTTATTTAAATTGGATTAGGTGTACAAGAAGGCAATGTAAAGTAATGAACAATGACTGAAAATAATCAGAGTACAAGAAAATGCTATAGCAGCACCTCCCTAATCGTGCTGCTAATGCACTTCATTCATGACAATCCAGTTATATTTATGGCTATTTATACCTGTGCCCTTACATAACTTGTCAGTATGTCACCATCTGCTGTTCCACTTGGGAGCTCATCTGGAGATCGTCATGCAGGATAGACTTGTAATATGGAGCAGATTTTATTAAAAGACCAGCCTGGAGCCTGCAAACCTGTTGCCACTTGTCACTTGAGTTTGGATTTAAACTCAAGTCTCCAGAGACTGAAATTGGATTTACTAGCTAATGAGTCTTGTACATTCTGTGCTTAGTTAGTGAAGCCTTGGACACAGCCAGGGTCTCCACTGCACCACAAATCAGGGCAGTATTGTAACAATTTTGTAGAATAACGGTATTGCAAACATATGCATCCACTGAAGTATAGAATGGCTCCTTTTTTTTTTTTTTTTCTGTGTGTATATCTGATGCTGGAGCATAGAGTTGCTGGTTCTTAAATGGTTTTGACAATGTGTGTTTCTTTCTTTATAAGGCACTGAACATGTGCCCTTAGGTCATCCATGCCTCTTGCTGAAATGTAACTAGCTTTATGAATTTTATTCCATAAAGTTTTGATTTATGGAATGAAATGCAAAGTATCAAAGTTAAGCTTGGATGATAAATCATCACTTGACAGCCATTAATGAAGCATACTGTCTTCATGATAATTTGATTCATCTGTGATCACTGTTGGAGAGCAGAATATTGCTCCATTTCCCTTTTCATAAAAAATTCTAACATATCAATTGGAGACAGAATTAAAAGCCTAAGTTAAAAGCTAGGGATTATTCTGCTAAAATCTGCATCCCCAGACCATTTACATCATGTAATGTGCCAGCAGTAGGAAAGGAACAGAATGTTCCTTTTTTTTTTTTTTTTTTTCTCTGCAAAGGAACAGAATGTTCAAACTTTTTGGGCAAAGGCAAAGAGTTGCAGTTCTCAATAATCAATATTTCTTCCCTGATATGCTATGCTTGTTTTTTTCTGCAAAGGAACAGAATGTTCAAACTTTTTGGTCAAAGGCAAAGAGTTGCAGTTCTCAATAATCAATATTTCTTCCCTGATCTGCTATGCTTGTGCACTGTAATACATTAGCAATCTGTAATAATAGCTGATACAGTTTGTCAGGGGGAAGGATCCTTCTCCATGAATACCTTCTAATATGTTTTTTTATTTGTAAATATCTCTCCTCTGTTTCAGATAGGAATATGAACATTTTGCAGTACTGTCCCACTTCTGATTCCTGGACCAACTTTGAACTTTGTGATGTCCATGTTCGCAAACAACAGATGCTCTCTGTTGAAGAAACTATATATCTGGTAGGGGGTTGTATTCATGAACTTGGACCAAACCAAAAATCCAGCCAAAGTGAGGACGCGTTAACTGTGCAGTCTTACAACACTGCTACCAAAGAATGGCTCTACCTCAAAGAGATTACATCAAAATCGGGTCTTAACTTAACTTGCACTCTCCACAATGATGGAGTCTATATATTGAGTAGGGATATTACTTTATCTACAAGCTTGGAGCACCGTGTTTTTCTTAAGTATAATATATTTACGGACAGTTGGGAGTCACTAAGACGCTTTCCAGCCTTTGGACAAAACATGCTGATCTGTTCTATGTATTTGCCTGATGTGCGAGAAGTGTAACAGCACCAGGTTCTTCTTTTCAGCTCATTAATCATTCTTGGAAGAAATATTGCTCGCTCTAAATAATTCCAGTTTCAGAATGTCATGTGGTTGCATAACGTAGGCATAACATACTGATTCTGTTCTTTAAAAAAGTTGCAAAATCCAATATTAAGAGAAATGCTCCGAGAAACAGTTTTAAGATTTCGGTTTAAAGAATTTATTGTTTTGGATTAAAATTTTACCAAGTATTGTTTGCAATTTGAACATAAAATTATTGTGTTGGTAACTGATAAAGGAATTCCACAGGCAAAACTGACCAGTCTAGTTTTATTCTCCATCTTAATAGACAGTCTAGAAGATGAGCAAGAAGCATACGTGGTTAAAGTGGGAAAAAACCAATAAAGTAAAAAATAAGCATAAAAAAAATCACAAAGGCAATTATTTCTTTTAAAATAAAGTTTTTACTCAAACTATATTCTGTCAAATGCATAATGTTTAAATTGTTTACACTCTCACATTTTTATCTCTTCTACAGTAGCAAGCGAGATTCTCGAAGGTGCCTGCAATGGGGGTACCATCAAGAAATAAGAAATTCCCCTCAATTATTTGTAGTGAAATGCTTTGCCGGGGACTGGGAGGAATTGCCTAGAGGCTTACGGTTGCTGGTTGGGTACTAGATGCTCCTTTAATGGAAGCTGGCAGAATTTATTGCTGCCATTAAGATAGAGGTAAAAAGGCTGTAAATTCAAAAGGGAAAGTTTGCTCTTCTTCAGAAAGGTTTTAAGTTTTAGTTACCTTGTTGTATTCTGTAGTACTGACTGTTAAAGATCAAATTATAGTTGGCAACAAGCTGCATGTTGGGAAAATGTGCATGAGCACATGCAATAGTAATTCTGCACCAGGTGCATCCCACTTGCTAATGGTCATCCAGGACATCCATCTTTTGGTATGGATGGGTTGATTCATGTAAATGACTTCCTGCCAACACCACCCAAAGCAGGTGCACAGGAATGTTGGCTCTTTCTTGTTTTACAAGGATCTTGACAGAGATTACCTCAAGTTTGCCGCCCAAAGGTGTCTCTGGTCCCCATGAATCCTGCTATGTGTGGATTCAGGAATCTGGCAGCTTTTCCCTGAGAGAATTACGATCATGATAGGCCCATTTCCTTTTGTAGCTGACAAGTTCATAAGCATCTTCTGAAGGCATCTGGCCATGTGTGGAATATGTATCCTCATGACAGGAAAAGGAGAAGGTCTTGGTCACCATGGGAAGGCTCCACTGCTGCTGCCTTTAGGGAAGAGATAACCACATTAGGCACGTGCTGAACACATTTCAGAGATGCTGGTTCTGCCCCAGCTGTTTCTTCATATGAGAAGACAAGATTTAATTTACCTAAACAGGTTCCTAATATGTCGAGTTGTCTTCTTTTTTTTAAGCTTGGAATTCAGGAATCTGAATCTTCTTTTGAAGACAGGTACCTGTTGTACGCAGGAGAAGGCGGCAGCATTGATTTGCTCAAAGTTCTTTTAACTTCCTGCTTCTCCACAGATTTGCATTAAATCTGTGCTGACTAAAAGATCCACCAGACTTGAAGTGCCTTACCAATTACCTCTCACACATTCAGTGCTTAGTAGCATAATTTTGGTGCTTCTGATCATGCAGGGCAACCCAAACAGAAAATCCAGAATGAGGGCATTTGGGTTTAAACACTTTTAGGATATCAAAGATTTATCTTTTGGGTGGAATTTTTCATCCTGGCAGAGTATGTTATCCTTAGGCCCAAACTAGTGTCTACTATAAAGCCGTATGCGTGAATGTAATGAGCTAAGCCTGTGATTATTCCTTTGAAAACACAATGTGTTGAGCAGCTGCTGTGTTCTGACAGCAGTATCAGACCAAACAATGTCTCTTCTGCAACGAAGAAAGGTGACTTTCATAAAATTCTAGTTTCAGAAGTGTTTTATACTAAATATAAGCAGTGTTTCAGTGTCTGGTGAGAAATTATCTCAGTCACATTATTTTACCTGCTTTCCTTCATTTCTTTTTAGTTCCAGATTCAGTACCCTACAGTTATCCACAAGTCAACACAGATCGGTACTGGTGGAGGGAGTCACATCTGAGTTGGGACATTCTCTTTGCCTAGCAATCATCAGCTGTGAAAACCCATCACTTCCAGATTTGTAGTGTGATATATCTCATCAAGTCCTTTCAAACCCATTCATTTCTCAGTGTAGTCAGTCTTCATTCCAAAAGCTATGACGTTGTCTTTTAGGTGTGAACACTCTTTTTCACATGAGACCTTTCCACACTGGGCTCATCTACATGTTGTTTTCAGCTTCCACTGATCAAGTGGAAAATCTGAAGAACCTGCTCAAATATAGAAGAGAAAGACAGGTCTGTAAATAATCAGACCCTTTTGTCAATCTATAGTGCAAATTCCTTATATACTGACATCTAATAATACTACAATCACAAATCACAAATGTAGTGGTAGCACCAGACTGTAATAATCTACATGGACTGTATTACTACAGGCTGAAATAAATATAATTTTTTTAGACAAAATTCATTACAGAAAAGTATGCAATGTGAGTGGCCCTTATACCTCAGGAAAAAACCCAAACACTGTAATGGCTGTCCCATGCCCTTTTCATTTTCTTTCTATCACTTTAATATTTCACATAAGGCACTCTTGGACAGCTTCTGCACTTTGGACCAAGAAAAGCTGGTTGAGAGTCACTAGCAGAGAATGATTAAAAAGCTGATTTTTAGCCAATGGAAGTGTTGTTCAGTGATTCAGTGTGCTCTCTTTTCTTTGATGGTGGGAGGGAAAAGGTCCTTAACTTAAGGACAAACAAGCTTCCTTTGAGTGACAATGATACAAGCATAGACCACTTGCAGTCCAATCAACTGGAAATCCCTGTGTTACCCTGATATTGCTTCTAACTTACCGTGTCAGCTTGGAGAGATTACTCCACCTTCTTGCTTTTTCATCCCCAAATGTAACACGTGAGTAGGAATGTTCATTGTGTGGGAACACAAATGGTTTGCCTGGTGTAGTAGTGTAGTGTTGATAAGACATCTTAAGCATGTGAAAAAATATGTATATTGTCATTGTTGTAGCTGTTTACTTGGTTATTAAAACTGCTCATGGCAAGTGGCAGGATAGAATGCAGCCAGTAATCTCATTTTTGTCTCTGCTAATTACCTTTATTTTGATTGATGGCTGTTTTCAGTGTCTTTCTTTCTTTCTTTCTTTCTTTCTTTCTTTCTTTCTTTCTTTCTTTCTTTCTTTCTTTCTTTCTTTCTTTCTTTCTTTCTTTCTTTCT
>JAHREE010000220.1:2479178-2491254 GCA_033628505.1 Tringa tobata
GCCTAATAGCCATTAGTTCATCTAAGTTTCTTAGTCTTGGTGCTCTCAAGTCTGTACCCAAATTCAAAACTGCTGCTTTCCTGCTGTGTCTGGGTTATCCAGGGCTCACATATCTGCTATTCATTTTCTCTGTCTCATGGACTGATTCCACTTGACACTGACCAGCAAAAGCTGACCGTGGTAGAGGATGATCCCAAGTTGAAAAGAAGAACAACAGAGAGAACAACAGCCTCCAAAGTCCTGAGGGAGAAGTAAATGGAAAACTCTGGGAACTTTAGTCTCTTCTCATAAAAGAGAGAAGTGTTTAAGACGGTTGCTCACATCAAGGTTAAGACAGAGCATAATAATTTCTTCCTTTCCGGGAATGGTTTGTGGTTCTCAATGTGAAATAATAGTTGTGTGGGGCTTAAGTTCAAACTCCTTGGCCAGTTTCCATAGGTTTCCCTTACTGCCCTGTCGGCTGACCTTTCTTGGGCTTAATATCTGTATTTTCCATTCTTGGAGGATTTTGCCTTTCTATGTCAGTGTCCGGCCTGTCTTGCTGAAATGACACAGTAGCAGTCTGTTGGTCAGTGCTATTTGTTAGTCTGCTTTTCACACCGATCTGTGTCTGTCAATCACCATGATGAAAAAGTTAGTAATTTGTAATTCAGGTTTAACCTTTTCATTTATTCAATTTTGGGCTCTTGGAAGAGAGGGCTACAAATGTTTTGTTTCATTTAATCCTCATTTTAGTGAGAAATGATGCTACAGACATTGGGTTTGTGGAAGTTGTTCTGCATCAGTAACGTGATAGAGAACAGAAGGCACAGAGTGTAATGACAACATTTAGCACGTAACATGCTCGAAGCCCTACACAAGGAGAGATTACTCATCCCTATCATCCCTGAAAGGTAAGATATATACTGTAAATAGTGTTAAAGCAGAGATGATTCTTGCAGTAACTGTTAGTATTACCAATTAATTTATAAGTGGTTACTAGAACCCTGCTCAGAGGGCAGAAACCATCAACATCTCTGGTACGTTATATTGATTTTGCATTTACAGTAATGACCAAAGGGTGGCTCCCCATCCCCACAGTAAGTCTTAGGAACCAGCACAAACGCTGTAAGATACAGAAGGTTTAAACTTCTTTCTCTACAACATTAACACTGCCAGTCTTGGAGTATGTTTTCTATCTAATCAACTTAGAGCCTATTCAGTGTAATCTATGTTTTGTTTGTTTTTTTTTTTCCCAGAAAGGAGAGTGGTGTTTGGAAAAGGAGTCTGGATTTTGTGAACTGATAGGGATCGTGCATTCATAGCTTTAAAATTGTTATCTCAACCATGTATGGCACGTGGATTTTTTCTAAAAGCATTGACAGTACCAGTAAACATATGTTGTTATGACCTATGAATATCAATATTTTCTAAAGTAAGTTTCAGTTTCTTTACTGTAATTAGAAGAGTGAAACCTGTTTCGTTTCTGAAATGCAAACTGTATCTTATAAAAAAGAAAGAATCACTGCAATTGCTGTATTTTTCTACTGGAAGGCAGATTAGACTGTCCAGTTTTAGAGTATCCAGTTATATGATGTGCTGCACATCTTCAACTCATATGCTTCAATAGGAGAGAAAGATGTTCAGCACCTGAGCAAAGGTATTTCCTTGCCTGTTGGTACTTATACCATTATTTAAGATTCAGCAGTGATGCAAACTCTCTGAATCCTCCTTCCCTCACTCCATTTTTCAATTGAAATTTATGATTATTTGATCTGTTGTTGATTTTCCACTCTCTGATATTTTCCAGATGTTTTTAAGGGTGTGCCTTGTGATAAGACACGCTTTATGATAATCTTCAGAAACTTAAAATAGTTTACTCTAACTCACCATCTTTCGCCTGTGAAGATTTTACCCAGCCACAGCTCTATCATTTTCCTGCCAGCATGCTGCTGCTGTAATGCTGCCCCACATTTGTCCTGATCACCATATTATCCTCTATGAGCACCCCAAGCTGGTAGCACTCTTGGATGAGGCTAAGCTGATCACATAATAGCTTGTGTTGTACCCCAAGTCCCAAATTCCTTACCCAGAACAAACCTTTAACACACTGCTTCTACTGTACAGTAGCTCAGCTTTGACTTAGGAGACTCTATCCGTCCACAAATCACCCCAGAAATCAGATTTCTGTCAACCTCCTCTATGCTGGAAGCTGCCTGTCTCTTTTGGAGTTATACCCAACCCTTCTTGTTCAAAAGTCCTGTAAACAAGTGCAAGTCGAGTTATAAAGACCCCTACTGTGGAGAATTCCTGAGAATATTACACTTCAGAATTAAAATTAACTGCTAGATAGGTTTTGATTTCTCATTCCTCCCCTTTGTGATACCCTATCGACTTATCCAAGAATACACGATCCATCCATGTTTTCTGTGTGCTGTTTTTCCCTCAAACAGTGTTTTCCAAGGAAAGATATCTTTTTTTCTCCATTCACCTTCTATAATTTAAAAACCTAAAGTCCTCTTTCCAAGAATCTTCCTAATTTTAAGTTCTTGCATCTTGGCAATTACTTAGCCTATAAACTTTCTGGTTGGCTTTTATTGGTCACGCGTTGAAAATTGATTCTGTAGAATTTTGAACACCTTCTTGTACTTAGTGAGCATTCACAATGTAAATGATTTACACTCTGTAAGGGTAGAGGAATCTTATCTGTAGCTCTTCAAGGATGCGATATCAGCTATGCAAGGTTTGAGATATAAAAAGTGGCATTATTTAGTCTCCTTTGGAACTTAGACTACTTTCAAGATTTACATTATTCACTAACGTTAAAAATCTTGTAACTGGACAATGTTTGGGATGTGATGTTAGAAGGGATTATTTTCATTGCTGGGTATTGCTATTACAATCTTCTTTTTCTACTAGGGATATTATATATGTTTTTTAGTATTGCCTTTTTAGTTGGTTGTAAGGGAATTTTTTTTCCCTTTTTACAGGTAGGGCCTTGATTTACTGTGAAGACCAGAGCTGTGTCATTTGAGAATGTGTATTTTGCAGTTGTAAATTATCGATTGATGATAACTGCTCTGAAGCCCATAAAAACATAATTTTGGGTGGTAGAGTGGAGATAAAGTCAGAAAACAGATGCTTAGGAACATCCATTCTCTAACCTCCAGGCATAAGCAATTTTCAAATGCAGAAGCAGGCAGAAGAAGTTTTAAATGGTTTTAAAATAACAACTCTGTTTTCCCTCTTCACATCTCTCCCCCTGCAACTCAAACTCTTTCAACCAGAATAGTTTGTGGCAAGGCATCTGTGCATTTGGAAGAAAATGTTAGTGGTGAGGTAGGAATGCACTGCTTGGGCAGGTGATCCCTTATCAGAACTGCTGCTTGGCAGACCAAGAAACCTTCCTTCGGCTTTTCTGGATGACTCTCTGACTGACATTTATGACTCTTTAATGACATGTTATCTGCTAAAGTATGTATAATGATAGGTGAGGCAGGGAGAGAAATCACAGAAGCCCTATTGTATACTGCATATCAAGTGCACAATGGGCTCGTAGAGAGTCTTTTTTTTTTTTTTTCATTAGGGCCTGATCTGAAGCCTTTTGATGTTAATAAAAAGAACTAGCTTTGAATTAGGTACATATTTCAGTGAATTAGTTAATTCTGAAAGAATCTGAAGAGATGTTAACTGTACAATTGGCTGATGAAAGACAAAACATAGACTGAAGACCTGGAGAACCTTGATACAATATGATCTCTGATATGCCGCACCTGTGTTTTTTGTGTTGAATTTCAATGTGAGTTTGTCCATCTCTGTTAGCACAAGTCTTTCAAATATAGTGGCTCTAAAGTAGTCAGGAGAATGATGTTTTCCTAAAAATATCTGGGGAAAGGTGAACATCCTTGAATTATGCTGTAGGGGAATCACTGAGAAAACATCGCTGATGCTTCATGACTCTGAACAGCAAAGCACTGCTGTGTGTCCTGGTCTACATTTTTTTGTTCCAAGACTAAACTTTTTTATTTTCGATCATGGGGCTATAAGATTTTGTTTGTTTCTTGCTTTCCATAATGTACCCTCAAAAAAAAAAAATTGTATATAGGTATTTAGATCCTTCTCTCAAATGCTGTAATCATGCCATACCCCAAAAAATGCAGAGTATGGTCATGTGGAACAGACAGGCATAATTCCTGTTTCACATTGTCAATATATACAAATATAAAGGATTTATTTGTACAAGGATTGGAAATTTGGCTGATACTCCATGCAAGGTGAAACAGCTCCAGGAACTGTTTGAGAGCAAACCACCTCAGGGCTACACCTTGATAGGAAAGATAAAGGTGTGTCCCAAGTAGTGAGTTGAAATCCTTGAGGAAGAGGATAGACTTGACCCCAGACCTCTTATATCTTGGAAAATTTCCCAGTGAACATAGTCCCTTCTCTCTTCAGTTTGTTTGTGTAACTGGCTTTTGTTATTAGCTTAAGCCAAATTTTTGTCAAGGCTTTGTTTGGCATAATCAAACTGGGTTTTTTTCAAAAAATGAACTATTTACCCCAAGCTGTCTACATATAACACCTTCAAATCAGGGTGTTCACGTTTGCGTTTCTTATGTATTAATTCCCTTGTTTTCTCTCTGAATCTGTTTCAGCTACTAGAGTATTCAAATGAATCTTGTTAATGCTGTGTCCCCTGAGTATTTGCAAAACAGCTCATGAAACAAGGGTATCTCTCTGTCCTTCAACCTGATATAATCATACTTATCTATGGGGAATTGGGCATGGGCTTTACTGGCACTCTGGTTATGTTAGGGCAGTTGATCAGAGTGTCTTGAACCTGCTATTCAAGCGTAATTGTAAAGACTGCCTGCGATTTTGAGAGGTGATTGTTGTTGACCAGTGTGGCCATAATGCCCCTTGAACGTCCCCTTTCCAAGCAGTACAATGTAATAGTAGCTCTGACATTGTTTCCCTCTGGATTTTGGGTTGATCCGTCTACCCTCCAACACCTTCAGATCAGAGTGATCATCTGCCAGCTGTGTTGCATAAAAAAGTTCCACTCTCTACGTGGCCCGTGAAGTCCAAAATAAACATACAGAAACATAAACTCTTTCACCCCTCCTGAGTCCAGCACTCAGTGGACTCCTTGCCCCTCGAATGGTCAATAGAAGTCAAAAAAAAGCAAACACTTCCATCCCACCTGGAATCAGGGACCCCCTAAGTCACTGGCAGCCAGAAAAAAATCACTCATTTTCTGCCAGACCTTCTACACCAAAGGGAGGCTTTAATAGAGAACAGTCTTCCTTGGCTTCAGGCCCCTTGGTTAGTCACCATTAATAGCTGGATACTCACCCTGTCAAACTCTTCCCTGCCAGTCTAACACCTACTTCCTTCAGGTGCTGTAGGGTGGGACATATTAGGAACTCAGCAGCCCATTAATTCTTTCCTGATTTCTGTGGGAGGTCTTAACCAGAAGCTCAAGATTTTCTTCAGAGGCAGTAAGTTTGAGATTCAAGTTCCACTCTCTGAAGCAAGCATGGGCCGCACATAGTAACATTAAAAGCCAACTGTCTTTCTATCAGTGTTAAAATGCACTTGTGCTTTAAAAGCAAATGAAGGCAAAGGTCAAGAAAATGCGAACTGGGGTACAGAGTACAGTGGTAATTGCAGTATTCACAGGTATTTACAGCAATGGCAACTCAGTAGACACAGACATAGACGTAGGAATAAGGGACAAAGGTTTTTCAGCACGGTCTACAATGCCTTAAGCATTGGGGCATTAAATTTCATGCACATCAGAACGGACTCTGATGTTTAGTAAGTGTAGCCCTTGCGTGCTTTCTGAAAGTGTTTCTAAGTGGGCATTTACAAGTTATAGTCAATCGCTCTGAGCCATTTCTGTAAATTTTACTGAGCAGGTCTCTGTATCTTCTTCCTCTGAATGCTTGGCATCTTTGAAAGCACTATTTGCTCAATTGAACAAATTAAATCAGGTCAGCTTCCCTCAAGCCGTGTTACTGGAACAGAAATAGCGAGGCGCTTGCCTCACTTTCAGTGTGGAAGTTCAGTTTTTCCAGTTCAAATGTCCACAGTTTTTGTGCAATGTATGCTAGATAAGATATTGCAAAATATATTATATTTTTACTGTCCATTAAGAGCTATTGAGCAGCGATCAGTAAACAAGAATAGCATGATGCAGGAAAACCACTCAGTGTTGATTTAGTTAGGCATTGAGCTAAGCAACAGAGCGGGAGTGCGTACATGAAGGGACAGAGAGAGAAAGAGAAGTACCTTGAAATAAAGGGTCTTTATCCATACAAACAAAGTGATAAACAGACTTTTGGTTTTGAGTGCACACTGCTTTTGTGCAGGGGTCTGTCTACCCATCCACCCATTTTTTAGCTTCCTTTAAGCCAGAGTTTGTTTTATCAAATTCAGAGAGGTGTCTTTAATTTTTTCACCCTTCGTTTTCCTCTCCCATCTCCTGTGTTCTCTGTGGCAGGGAAATTCCATGCGTGTTATAGATGATTTTGGGAAGAGGAGGCAGCCTTACACTTCTGTGTCTCCATTATTTTCTGACAGCAGCAGCCATTAGGGAATGTGTAGGACCCAAAGTTCTTTATCTCACTTTTTAGCGTTATTCATTTTAAATCTGCCATTCTGTTGGAAGGAGTAATCTATTAATTTGTGATTCAAATCTGCAGAACAAATATCAGTTTTGATGTTGAATGTCATGACGCCGATGGAATCCCTGAATTGCCAACAGCTGTCAAAATTATTTAGCTGATAGTTGGCTACCAACACCTGGCAGGCTTGTAGAACATTGAAGAGTCTTTTTTTTGGTGACCTCGGAAAAGCCATTTCCCAGGCTTTGCCATCACAGGTCTCCATGGTTTGCATATGAGCTATATGAATGAGAAGCGAGCAGAGTGCCCACAGCTGAAGTCTCAGGCTGAATCATATTGATTTGCACCACAGAGTGTTTTTTAAACCAGTAAGAGGTGGCTGGACGGGAGAGGCAAAGATCTATTTCCTTTCCCTTTAATTCTTTCACAGTGGACTTGTTCCAGGTAGTTGACAGTTTAATCCGTGCTGGGTCAAATGGGTTGCATAGCATTCAGGGTTTTTTGGTATGAAGAAATGTTACTCAGCAGGCTTAGGTAGGAATTAATATGCTTCAGTAGAAGCAGCTCAGTCAAGTTAGGAGGGAAAGCTCACTTTTCTGCATGCGTTTCAACCAGCTCTGCTTGGCCATGGCACCAGGGTGCCTTTTGTGCCAGTGTCTGTGATATCCTCAGCTGTCCAGCTGGTGAGACTATGTAGAAAGGTTGTGGTTTCATTGCATTTGGTCTCCGTGTGTGTGTATAAATGAGTCTGTGTGCACATTCATCCAGGCCCTTGCTCCAAAAATCTTTCTTACACTGTTATCTCTGCAAAGCTTTTCCTTCGACTTTATGGGAAGTTTAATCTAAAAGATAGCTGTTTCCACAGTCGCCCTCACTTGAGCTTATTTTGAATGCCTAGTTACAAACTTAACACTTCCAGCACATAAAAATACAGAGAAGTTAAAATAATCTTATCATTTGAAATATAAAAACTTATAAATTCTCAAATTTTATATGGATCTACATCCTAGGCAGGATGGGTTTAATGATTCTTAATGGCGCATGTACGACGCCCCACACAATCTTACAATTTTTCACACAAACTCCCATTTGTCAAATGTTATAAAATTGTTATGCTTTGCATTGTTTAAGACCATTTCAATAATAAAACTTACACACCTGGGGTAAGCCTGATGCCCTTATTCCACAGTTTTAGCATACCACTTTTGAGAAGCATACCATGCATTGCATTCTATAAACGTTTATCATATAATACATTTCCTTTAGTAAATATTTAAGTAGCTATCTAACCTATTCCAACACAGATGTAGACTTCCCCATGGCTTGGGGGAGAAGATGTTGCTAGGTGTTTCTAGGCTAGGTGTTATACCAAGTGCACAACCTGCTTTTGCAATAACGGTGCATCTGTTATCTAGAATAAATACATGGGTTTGACTCCTTTAAAAGATTATTTGTATGAAACAAAAAGCTTCAATGAGTGGCGGCTTATTTTAGTTGTATGTTTATGCAGCTTTCGATCATGATGGAAATCTCTTTTCTTAGGCTTTTCAATAACCACAATAATTCCCTGTTTAAGGAGAGGACCAAACTGCACTAAAACACACCAGCAGAGTTAGAAGGCACAGATTTGCTGAACAGAGTGTGACTTGGCCTCTCAAATCCCATGTTCCCAAGGCAATATATTGTTGGTACTTTTGGCACTTGTATTAGCAGTGTTCTGGCTGTGTCCTGAGTTTAAGCGTATGTCGGTTCTCCCTGTCCTACACTTCCATTTCACCTCTTTATATTTAAAGGTAGGACTCTGATTTTCCTAAAGTAAGGATACACATATTGCATGAAGCGTGTTTGTGGCTGGACTGTACAGTCTTCAAAGGAAATTCAGAGAAGGTCAGTTCTTGTTAGCTGTAGAAGATGGGAGATCGACTTTGCTTTTCCCTCTAGTCAAAATATTCCAGGGACTAAAGATCACTTACAAAAATATGATGCATTTGCCTGAGGCTTTATCATGATGTCATTATAGGCTTGCAATAACAGCACTTCAGTAAGACACAATAATAACACACATACGCGTGGTCACACTCTGTTTAACTTTTAAGTTTATTCTGGTTTTGCCCCCAGCACTTCTTCTGTCTGATGTTGTATGATTTGAAAGCATTCCCAAAAGGCCAAGAGCAAAGCCATGGGCTCTGGTGTCCCTGCAGCTCTGCCTTCCCTTACTGGCTTGGTGGTGGAGTCCCTTTAATGTGAAGTTAATCACCTTCTTTTGAACTGTTTATGGCAACAAGTTGGATGTGAAATAGTAAACATTGGCAGCTCTTTTCAATAACAAAGGTGTCCCAGAACTGACAGGAGGTACTATCAGTTTCTTGAAGAAAGGACTTTCATGTGTAACTTTTTTAAGCAGTTTGTCCATGAGTGAGCACGTTAAGAAATTCTCCTTGCCTCTTCCAGGGCTCTCAGACTCTTTTATGCATTAAAGGACTTGAGAAGCTTTGCTTTATTTTTTTCACATTTAGAAAAACTTTCAAGAAAGATAAAAATACCACCGTATTGACTAATTACTTGATGCCCAGTTAACAGTGTGTGTGGTTAACTGAGGCAGCACAGGAAAATTATCTTCACTTTCTCAGTTCCATTTTAAAAAAGAGATTATTTCTTTCCATCTCCTTCCCCAATGGTTACAGAAATTTACTCTTAACTCACCCACTGACAAAACCACTCAAATACAGTATGAAGAGCACTATCAGTGCCTAAGAAATATAAACAAAACAAGATTAATGTTATTCTTAAAGTAGAAATTTGGGCTCTTAAACACCTCAAAGGGCTTGCCTAACCTAGAAAAATCTGTGGTGCTTAAACAGCTGGAGAATGTGGTTAATTCCAGGATATTTCTTCCTTCTGTCTCCTAACTCATGTTTTCTTACAAAGGCAATAATTAAAATAAGTTGCTGCAAACAATTTCTCCTGCCACCACTACATTGTAGTGAAGCTGTTACGTTTTTTGGCAGAATTTAACTTTCGCTGCATAAACAAACCTTTTAAAGCAGGCAAATATTGTCTCACAGGGGGATGTGAGGTGGCTGGAGATTATGATAAATATCAATTTGGAAACATACCCCAGATTCTGATCTTTTTACTGCTTAGGGGATTTAATTGGCATTTTTAACACTTTTCAAATTATTCCCAAATCCAGATAATATAAGGGCATTTATCATGATTTTACAAACAGTACATCCTGCAATAACCTATTTAAGATTTTAACCTATAGCTATCAGTATTTATATAAATTTTTTATATATTTATTTATATTTATATAGTATAAAATATTTTAGAGACATTTTGTTAAGATATGGATGTAAGGATGGACTTTATTTTAATGGAAGCAAAGGCTTCTCTGTTTTCCTGCTTCTCTATCATGGAGACAGAAACACATGCAAAAAAAAGATTGATGAACGAGTGAAAATAATGAATAACAGCGCAGACAACATGAAAGGTATTCCAAGTGTCATCCTGATAGTAGATTCTTAAGTAAATACATAGCTCTAGGATATATAGTGGAAGCCAGTACGCTGAGAAGGTGGCAACAGCTTCTTTAGAGAGGCTCTTTGAGTGTTTGTGTAACTCAATGAGGACATCACAGGACTTTTGTGCTAGAAAAGAATTAGCCAGATGTAGCTGCAAGTAATCACTGTAAGTGGCATCAAATAGAGAATAGGCTGTGTAAGAAGCATCGGATGGTGTTGCTGATCGAGCACTGTGTTCTGTTTCAGTCCTGGCATGGATTCACAATGAGAAGCTGATGACCAAGCTATGCCCAAACGACAGTCTTCATTAAGACAGTGGTACTGTCGTAAGTGGCACTTATGGGAGACCTGTAAGGTTTCACAATGATTCTGGCTGTCCCATATGGCAAGAGGAGTCACATATAGCAAGAGGAGAAACATGAAGAGGCAGAATTATCAATTCCTGTATCTTTAGAGATTTGTAATGATAACTGAGTTTGTGAGAAGATAGATGACTTGTAATATGTGATCCTTCTATAGGGCAAGATGACCAGTGAAGGAGAGCAGAAGGATGCAAAAGGAGGTTCATGGAGATACATGTTGAGCTTACTCTTACTGTGTTGTGGAAAGTGATAGCTACAGACATGCTTCTGCAGTAAGGATTGCATGGTTGCTTCAAAGTCATCCCTGCCTGCCGCCCTTCTCATGGTGTAATGAGTCAGTTCAGTTTTGGAAAATGCCGGGCTACCAGCATGAGAAAGGGCGTGATGTTGGGATATGACTGGGTGCTCGAGAGGCCAAGGTTGCTGCCAAAGTCTTGTCTGTGCAACCACCACCTGTGGTCTGACAGTATCAAGATTTTGGTGGCAGTCCTGGCTTACAGCCCTCACCACATGTTTGCACCTCTCTGCCACAGTGCTCTACCCATTCGGTTGTGCCAATAACTCATGTGCATAGCCGGTCATATAGTCTTAACAAAGAAACTGCAAAGAAAAAGGGGCACATAAGGGGGTTGATGAGTTGAAAGACTGCTAGCCAGTTTTGTCTGAGGTTGTAGCTCTCTGGGGTAAAGTCTGGCAGAAAAAATGGCTTGAAGTTTTTCACCTCTCCACTTTTCCTACCTTACAGCTCTTTTGTACTCGTTCTGACAGGAAAAGAGGTAACGGGCACACACTGGAATGTAGGAAGTTTCATCTAAACATGAGGAGGAACTTCTTTCCTTTGAGGGTGGCAGAGCCTTGGAAGAGGCTGCCTGGAGATGTGGTGGAGTCTCCATCTCTGGAGACATTCAAACCCGCCTGGACACGTTCCTGTGCAACCTGCTCTTGGTGGCCCTGCTTTGGCAGGGGGTTGGACTAGATGGTCTCCAGAGGTCCCTTCCAAGCCCAGATCGTTCTGTGATTCTGTGATTCTGTCCCCTCGGTTGTGACAGCAGAGCTGTTCGTGCAGCCAAGCCTTCCAGCTGGAGTGTGCACTTTCTTAGTGTTGTGGACACACAAAGAAATCAGTAAAGAAATGAGAGAGTTGGCCTTTGTTAATGGTGCCCCATTGGAATAAGAGCCACACAATTTGAGATCTTTGTCCGATCAGCCCAGACTGTGCAGAGAAGCCCTACATTGCAGCTGCTCCTGACCTGAACCCCAGGATCCTGCCAGTCTGCTGGCATCAATACAGGTTAGGCATGGACCTGCTGGCGACAAGCTCCGAAGAAAAGGATCTGGGGGTCCTGGTGGACAATAAAATGACAATGAGCAAACAGTGTGCTCTTGTGGCCAGGAGGGCCAACGGAATCCTGGGCTGCATAGGGAAGAGTGTGGCCAGCAGGTCGAGGGAGGTCATTCTCCCCCTCTACTCTGCCCTGGTGAGGCCACAACTGGAGTACTGTGTCCAGTTCTGGGCTCCCCAGTTCAAGAGGGATGGGGAACTACTGGAAAGAGTCCAGCGTAGGGCCACAAAGATGATTCGAGG
>JAHREE010000220.1:2496252-2558741 GCA_033628505.1 Tringa tobata
GAGTTGGACTAGATGATCTCTATGGTCCCTTCCAACTCTAAAAAATCAGTGAAATCAGTGAAATTCAGTGAAACCTTCCCCTTGTGTTTCTCTCCCTGGCAGGGCAGAAGTGGGATGGCTTGCTGCCGTGCTGGTGCCAAGGGTCGGTAGCTGGATTCCTAAACTGCAGTGGGGGCTTCGGTCCCAGCGGAGCCAGCGCAGTAGGGGAGGAGTGTGCTTTGTTAGGGTTTGTGAGTCAGAGGCATCAAGCATAGCATGGACTCACCCAGTTAAAAGCTTGGTTATTGAGTTGCTGGGTGTCCTGCTTTGCTTCCATTGACTCGAGTGGGGCAGCCTCCGTGGGCAGCTCGGGTACAGATGAGACTCCTACCCTCTGTGCCACCCACTGCTCCACTCAATTGCCAGGTTCACAGTGTCTTGTTTTTCTCGCTCCAGCTTTCCGCCTCCAGTTTTATGCTTTCTCTGAAGGCAGTGCCGCAGCCCGCCCCACACATTTCCAGGTTTATTCCTGGTTGCAGTTGGTCTCACCAAGTAGGAAAGTATGAATTTGCAACCTTGTGGTTATTTTTATATAAGAATGTCTTAATACATGGTGGATGTTTGAGTCTAGCTTTCGATGTTTTTCAAACGGTGTCTGTATTTTGATTTTTAATTTGCCTCTGAGCAAGACTGTCTACAAACACTGGCCAAATCTGCCTATCTGGGACCTGGAAGGGGTCCCTGGAGAAAGCACTTCAAGTCATTTATTCAGCACTGGCTGCTTTTACATTTGGCTTGAAGTCTGACAACTTTCCACCAGACCTGCAGCATAGTAAAGCACATCCTCTCTATGACAGCAGTAGAGCCAAGGAACTAGCAGGTTGCAGGAGTGAATGCTATAAAACAGATGTTATTAGTGGGCTTCACCAAGGGTGGGAGGCTGAGTACAGTAGCCCTATTACAGCCTCCAAGGTGGGCCACAAGATTGCTGTCTTATGAGCAAGCTGTGCCTGCAGTATTTGGCTCGGCATCGCATCCTGAAAATTCCAGTGCTGAGAAGCACTTTTGCGCTATGAGTAAACTGTAAGCTAGATTTGAAAGGAAAGATTTTGATTAAAATCAGCATTTCAGAGCCTTCAGCTGGCAGCTGGTGTGGTGTTAAGGATGGACATCGTTGAAGACTCCTGCGGTAAAGAGGCCCCATGTCTGAGTGTTTAAAACCAAGTTCCATCCAGTTGTGATGGTGGTTTTTAGCAGTTAAAGGAAAAAAAATATTGCTGCATATTTACACATAGGGACAGATTCTGCTCCCATTAAAACCAATGGCAGAGTTCCCGTTGATTTCCATGGGTGCCTGCCTCAAAATGTTTGAACAGTAAATGTATTCTTCTGGGTGGGAAACCAGGATAGAAATCCCTCTCACAGCCTGCTCCCAGCACTGCAAATGTCAGGGTTTTTCAGCGCTAGGCTCAGAAACGCTACTTCTAATTTTAAAATCCTTTTAAACTTCAACGACCATATGTGGCCTTACTTCACAGCTGTCAATCAGAATCAACAGCCAGTATTATATTAGCCTATATTTACCTCTCTTCTCCCTCTATGTGGAATTATTTCATTTTTATAAATATCAAATATATCAGAGTCATTGAGAAATGTAATATTAGATACAAGCATTTGCTCCCTGAGTGCTTTTAATCAAATAATAAATCTTGATGTGCTTTAGTTTCATTGACACTAGATGAGCTGATCTGGTATGGATTTTTTAGTGCTATGGCTTATGCTCTATATGTGTTTCCCAAAGTCTGTGCATGGCTCTGGGCATGTATTTTTCTCTCTGTCTCCCCACCTCAGTCTTGATTGAAAAGTTTAGAAGTTCATGGTCATTTGGGATTTTTAGGGATATAGCACAGAAAATTTATAGAAAATAACATATAAAAATTATATCCCTAGCTTCTCCCTAGAAATTTGAGACAAAAACCTTTCTTTAACAACATCTCTGAAAGCTCCTTAACGCAGAGCATTCACTCATAAACTGTTGGCTGTTTTAAACCTGTAATGTATATATAGATTTCTGTTTCCAATAGTTTTCAGAGTTGTGTACAGTCAACTCAAATTATACAGAGCCAAAACTTCTGGCAAATTACTGTCAACCTGTATCAACATTTGCATCAATAACATTTGGTATCGCTTGATGGATGGTCTACATCCAAGCTTTGGAAATGGGTATGGCGTCTGTGTGTTAACTGTGCTGTCTACTGAAGGCTGCTCCTCTTTGGCAGTCAGTGCTTCCTGAGGATATGATTGCATGATGGACAACCTGCGTATCCCAGACTTCTTGGTCCAAGTAAACTACCAAACTGTAGATTTCTTCTGTGTTCCTAAATGTACAGTAAGAGGACACAGCTGTCCAGAAAGGAGGGAGAAACAGATGAGCCATTGTCATTGATTACTTAGGTAATCAGATACAAAAAAGAAAGAGAAAAAGAAAGAGAGGGAGAGAGAGGAATGAAAAAAGAGAGGAAGAATCAAAGAAATAAAAGGAAAGAATAAAAAGCAAGTAACCAGTTCAGTTGATGTACCTGTGGTTCTAAAATCTCTTAGGTATCAACCCATTCTTAAGCCACACAGAGCTGATAATAAATTGCACCGCCTTGGAAATGTTAACATTGGAAATAGTTTTGAAAATGCTTCTTATTTGTTGTTGTTTTTTTGGGTGCTAACAGAATATTAAGGAAGTTTTTGTGCCTGCGCAGGCATTCTTAAGTAGCTTATCTCCATTACTTGTAGAGTAAAATCAGTCAAAAACCTACATAAAGCCAGGAGTTCATAAGCCTTTCCTCATTCACTGCAATGAATTTGGCTACTAGATCTTATGTCAGATGGAACCACTCTGATAAAAGGATTGTTGGGGGCGTACCTACGTTTACTCTTAAGAGAGGGGAGTGTCACTTATGCTGAAGCATAATAGATCTTATGGAAACCTCCCAAAAGGAAAGAGTGAAGAATGGAAGAAATCATAGCAGAGAAGCAAAGGCTTCCATTGCCCATTGCGCCTCTTCTGGGTCAGCTTTTTGGGATAGCTGGGTTTTGTGTGAGGATGATAGCAGCCAAAGTGGAGACAGAGAACCCCCTGTTTCTCTGAGCTTTTGGTGTCCCAAAGAGAGAGGGTTACACCCTGGGTGCTTATGTGCTACCTCCATGCTCATTCACAAATAAGAGTTCAGTGAGCATAGCCTCCTCTTGCTTTCTCACCACAGACATGAAGGAAATCTTGTTGTGATTTTCTCTGCAACTCCAGTGCTTCTACAATGAAACAGTGAAGTAAAGAAAGAACTTAACTTAATTTACAATGCACAAGCAATGATCTACTGAATATATACTTTGTGTCAGAGATGGCCCCTGTTACGATTCAGCTCATGAGAGCAGTGTCTTCAAATGTTTTGGAGTATTTTGCAGAGTCACATTCAAATTTTCTTCTGTCAATATCTGTGCATGCTGTCAGTAAAAATAGCAAGATAACCTAGAAGGAAGAAAAGCTCACATTTATTTCCTTACTTTGGCAGAAATTGCTCACTAGTCAGAATTTTTGAATCTCTTCACCTTTCTGAGGTAAATAAATTGAGTGCCATGTGTCTTAATATGTATGGGTCTTTCATATAAGATGTTAAAAACTGCATTGTGTAGATAATAGGTGCATTGATGAGGGACTAAACTTGGAATTGGCTGAGCTGGATTCTCTTGTAGGTTCTCTCTCTGAGTGGCTGTGTGGTGTTAAGAAAGTTGCTGAGCCTTGAAGCTCATTTGTGACACCTCTTCACCTCCAGTAAAGCACTTGAGGTTGTAGAGGTAAAAGTTATCATATCCAGAGGGTGTCAATGACTGAGTGACCTATTCTCCTATATCTACACAAGAAAATTTTGTGGTTTTTTTTTTTAATTTCTGCTTTTCTTGAGGTTCCCCTCTCCTCCCCCCCGACTTTCCTTTCCTCTGCTGTGCAGTTTCTGCTGATGTTGAACCAGTGTTTTTCATTGGTGTCTTATCACCAATTACCTAGTCTCCTTATGACTGTGGGTGATGGTTACTCGATGTGAGATCCACTGAGATGACACTCAAGATACCAGTATGAAGCAGTCTGTTGGTGTTTTGTTATGGTTGACCTTTTGATAGCTAAAAAAACTGGGGAGGTGGACTGTTAAGCTATACAAATAATGGGGTTTTTTGGTTTGCCGTGACACTGAAAATGTGTTCCCATTTTAGGACTGCCTGAAATGTTCTACTTTTAACTTCTTTTTATCAAATTCTGCCTTTTTAGAAAGTGAAAACAATTATTTTGAAATAAAACTTTGCAATGTTTCAATTAGTGTCAGTGCAAAGCTTTCATCTTTCTTACATTTTAATCTTTTTTAGTCAAAAGTATTTGTGAAATTCAGCACAACTTCATGAATGGCTTCAGCCTTCCCAGAGCTGCATAGTTCTGTGAATAAGCTACTTGCCAAAAAGCAAAGAAATCAATCTCCTCGGTTGTATTTATAAACAAAAATTTTAAGAATTCATCATTGTTTTACAAAGCTTATTTTGCAGACTTATCTCTTATGGAATAAATCGGATTAGTTTTCAGTCTTGTAGTGTGTCTGTTCAAAATAACAAAACCAAAAATCCCAAATGTTTCTCATAGTTTTGAATTTGTTTTCAGCTGTGGTGATGACACATCATGTTATTTGTTGTCTGTGTTAGCGGGGACATTTTCTACGCTTCTGTATGGTCCTTCATAATTAAAAGAGCTTTAGACTTATATAACACAGATTCAGGTTTTGCTTCCCTGTTTTCTCTTTCTCAAGCATCTAACTTTCTTGACTGTGCCCACAAAATGACGACAATGCTGCAAGGTCACCAGGGAACACTAAAAAATCTCCTAGGGAAAGGCAATTGGATTAATGCTATGGATTGGAATATATTTGTGCTTGACTGATTTTCCAATATCTTCATTAACACTGGTGTTGATAACATGGCTTTTAATAGCTTTTATAACCACAAATGCAGCATGGAATGGAGCAAATAGGTCATTAATCCCTTAAAAGTACAATTTAATGCAATGCTTCATGACAGGAAGTGAACAGGATAATAAAACCTTTACTGTTTTAAGCCACACTTAATATTTTTACGGCACAGTTGGCTTGACAAAATACTCTTTGTGAGTCATCACTTCAAAGCAAGGTCCTGGGGACCAATTAAAGTTGTGTCTGCAACCCTCAAACATAACTACATATAAGCGTGAGTTATTTCAAAATAAGTAATAAGAGTTGTACCAATATGAAGTAAAAGGGACCTTTTACTTCAAGCCTTTTAATTTAATATGCCCATCTGTGGAGACACCCTTGGGGAATGCGAAATTGATTTTTGTTCTTTGCATAGATCCTACAGTAATTTGCACTGTCAAAATGGCCCGTGGAATTTGGCTTCCAAAAATTATATCCTTGACAGACAAACAATAGCAAGAGAGATTGTCCTTGATTTCAAGCTTTATCTTGAAAGAGACAAAAATGTCCCTATTATGGATGACTAAAAACTGAGAAACATAAAAGTAATTGCTTTGCATCCAGTTTGCAATTCCTGGGCCAAAAGAACTGCATGCATTAAGGACAAATACGAGGACTGGAGAATTTTCTGTTCTAATTTAATCTATGCCAATAACCTGCTGTTTGACCAGGCAAGGTGTAAAATCTCTCTTTGGTTGATTTCCACTTTGAATGAATTGGAAATATGTCTATGTTGTTCTAGGGTGACTGATATTGCCACGTACCTAATGAGGATGTTCTCATCTGAATAGCATAGCAGGCATTTTTGAGTGAATTTGGTAGGTTTTTGAAGAATCAGCTTGGCTAGAAACATCATGTTACTACTTGGGTAGTAACGTGATGGCTTTCACACTGGAACAAGTTACATTGACGTGTTTTGTTGTTTGAGGATCATCTTTGTAGAATCCCGTTCATTATGCTGCAAAGAGTGGGCATATAATGATAATTTGTCTTTGGAGAAATGAGAAAGCAAGTCTATTATTTTCATGTAAGTAGAGAATAAGCATTAGATGAGCTGTGTTTTCTGACAGAGACCATGCGGTTGTGGAAAAATCACGCTCTGCTATTCTAGGATCTAATGTTTTCATTGAGCTTATTCTACAAATAAAATAGCAAGAGATAACCTGTTCTTGAACAAGCTTATAGTAAAATATCGATTGTCATCGTAAAAAATATTGCTGACAGACAAAAAATGGGGGACAACAGGCAGAAAGTGTCATAACGCATCAGAGGAGACAAAAAAATCTGTATTTCCTGGGTTCTAGTCTAGAGTTGTGTCTGTAGGACTGTAATATCACAAGTACTATTTTTCCTTTTAAAAAAATCTACTGTACCAGAAAAAAAAATAATCAAAACCCAAATATTAAATTGTTTCAAGATCCAGCCACTTCTCCCCACCAGATAATAATTTCTCAGCCACTGACATCTCTTTCTTTTTCCTTCAGAATTTCCTTGGATTTTGATTGTGCAGTCTGTGAGTTTGGGTGGTGAATCAGGACTGAAGAACTGACTTACTACTGTAACAGATAATAGGACTTTTATGTGTTTGTATCCTGACGAGTTCATAAGAAATATGCTATGGAGAAGGATTAGGGGTTCAAAGAAAAGGTAGTTGCATGAATGGTGAAAATCTGAGATGTAGATTTCTGTTTTCTATCTAGGAAGCATTTTTGCAGGAGTGTGTCTATGAACAAGCGGCTTTATTTTTCTCACCTTTCTCCTCCTCACGCTTCCTGATTATCTCTTTATCCTATATGTTTGTATAATGCCCTAGAAACATATTGGGAGCTTTAAAGTAGACAGTTTTGGTTTAGCAGTGGCTCATGTACAGATTTCTGAATCCAGGGAGGTTCAACCCGTGGGAAAGTTTCAAGTCCCATCTTAGGGGGACTAAGCTCCAAGTATTGTTAAATGGCTGAGGTTAGAAATAGTGGGAAAAAGAGTAAATAGATGCAGAGCTGCAAGTCAAATCTTTACACCCTTTCTTTTCCCTCTCCCCACAACCTTGCCTCATGCACAGTTGTTGTATGAGTCAGTCTGTTTCTCCCTCTGCAACCCCCCTCTAAGTGGGAAAGTGGATCTATAAAAACTAATAGAAATGAGAGGGGGAAAAAAAACCACCCAACCAACTCTTGATCTTCAAACTCAGAGACTTTGACTGAGAGCCAAATATTTCAAACAGCAGCCCTTTCATAACTGGGAGAGCTAGTGCTAGATCTGTTGGGTATGCAGTGTGACCACATAACGCTCAGCACATGTCAACATAACTGATAACCAAATTGTACCTCTCAGCCTCCCATACAGCATAACTTTGGCAGGCTGCCAGTCTCTCAGTCCTAATTAACACACTGCCATGCTATGACTGGAAGGTTAAAGCCACAGCTTTATTTACTGCACAATTAACGGGTAAACATGACTTAATCATAATTTAAACATTCAGGCTTTACGAGAAAACTTCAAAATCCTTTTTAGGAGCCCTTTTGACCTCAAGTCTCCAAGCAGACCTCTTGTAATGTGGAATTAACTGCCTGATCCACCAAGGGACATCGAGGCTCTCTGGGACACTATAGATTTTCATCCCTGAACAAATTAAAAACAACATCAACTTAATAGACATTCTTGTGTGTGCGTCTTATCCCAGTGTCAGGGTTCTTCTGGGCCAAATCTGCATCTGATGGCATTGGAGTACTGACTTCAGCGAGGGTCCCCAAGTACCAGGAGATCTCTTTATTGTTCTTGGATCTCAGCAACTCTGCTGTGGCCCACATTGACCCCTCAGCTTTGACCAAAATGCAGCACCTTAGTCCTGGTCCTTCAGAGACCTAAGCACATGCTTAATTTTACATCTTGTGAACAAGCACGCTAACTTTAATAAGGTAACCACTCATAAAGTTTGGCATCTATATACTGTTTGTTTATCATGTTTGTTGCCTTAGATGCTATCTGGCTTACTTGGTTTTAGTTTTCAAGTACTGTAGAAACCCACCAATATAAAGTGACTTCACCAGCAAATTTCTTTTTGTTTAAGAGAACCGGTGCCTCAGTGCCCAATTTATGGTTTGTTTCACACCCAAACAGACATGTAATCCTTTCAAGTAGACTAGGTAATATACCGGGGTGGGGATCTATCTTGAGCTCTGTGGAACCACCACTGTACAAAGGGAATTGTGTTGTAGCACGGTGGCCCACCAGCAGCACCTGCTCCATGCTGGACCATTCCCATGCTCAGAGTTAGGCAGCTATTTGTCATCTCCAGAATGAACTAATTTACATATCAGTAGACATACAGGCACCACGTTTTTATAACAACCCACCACTGCCACCACTAGATGTACAGCCGTCTCACTGGTACATGCATAAAAATATATCCCTGAAAAGGACAGGAGGAGAGAAAAGCTTTCTTTTTCTGCAAGCAGAATGACTTCTTGTAAATAAGTACTATCTACTGAAATTATTGCTTTTCAATATGGCAATATTTTTCAATTTTGTGCAGAGAAACAGAAGGCAATTTTTCACTGTGGAAAATACTAACCCTCTTTCATCTGAACTCCTGATCTTCTAATACCATCTTTGCTACCACCATACTGTTTCTGCCATTACTGCAACTGCTGAGCTGGCACTTTTACCTCTCCCACCTCTGATTCAGGCTGCAGTGCAGAGAATCTTTGTCAGGGGGTGAAGTAAATGAGGAAGTTGCTGATATCAAGCAGAGTGGGTCAATAAAGAATTTTAAACACCCCTTAAGATATATTACTGTATTTTACAGCCTGTAAATTGTGATAGAGAATAAACCTGATCAAGAAAGAAAGAAATTTTTTTATATTTTGTTGCTGGAAAATGCTATTTATTAAAAGTCTTTGTGCTGTTGCTAATACTCAGTTTTTCCAGTCACATTTATTCCTCCTAGGTACCAAAAATGCCACATCTTCTACCATGTAAGACTTCTGTAAGGACATGTGAGAAGCTGAGTGAATGGCTAGAAGCTGCTGCTTCCAAGCAGTGTTAGGGGAGAGAGCAGAGTACAGTTATGGTGAATTGTCGGGAAGCTGTGCAGTTTAGATGGGCAGAGATGAGCAAAGTGGTCCCTGCATTTAGAGTGCATTCCTTCCCCGCCCCCCGTCCCTGATCTTTGGAGCTTCTCCCAGCCCTTTAAGAGAGATGTTTCCGCTTCTGTTTCAGACCCTGGTAGAGGCTGATAGAGAGTGGGAGGAACTGCAGAATAGAGGAAGCTTTGTGGATCCAGGACTGGCCAATTCATTGGCAAAATTCCTATGCCCTCCTACTCACTACTCCTGCTGCTGCCTGTGGTGTTTGCCACCTGTTTGGGTATGCCCAAAGGTAACCATTGTGCATCATACAGATTCAGACCTGCAATCAGCTAGTCATGTGAGACGGTCTTATAGGGATGAGATAGAATGAAGAAATAGTAGTCTAATCTGCTATTTCCAGCCCTGCCATTGGCTTGATTGCACTGAGAGGGAAACCAGCTACTCTGACTTTCATGCTCCTCAGCTTTCCTGTCTGTACAATGGAGCTAGTGGTGCTTATCAAGAAAGCATGAGTGACTCGAAGCCTTCGTTGTGTTTGGAGAAAGCTTTGGTTTCCTGGATTCGAGGTCCCTTTGGAAGTGTCAAGTAGTATTAATGTAAAGAGAATATGGTGGTTTTTTGCTTCGTTTTAATGTGTTATTCACTTCTTGGCTTCAGGAATAATGTGCACATCCTCATATGTGTCTGTGCCAGCACTCAATATTGTGTGTGCCAAGATACGTTCTAGTGTCTGTATTTACTATGTACAGCCTACATACCGCCTTTCTGAGTAAGTATGGCAGCAATGTAGTAGGGGAGGGGGGGGAGTATCTGTGGGTCTGCATATAAGATCATATATTTGTACAAAGTGTGTGTCTGTGGGCTTCAGAGACTGAGGGGAGTCTGTGGTTCAGACAGTCTGCCTGTTTTTTTCTTTTTTTCTCTGAAGGCAGCAAAATATGTTGATATGGATTTTTTTACAGGAGCTTTTTGTGTTTTGAGTTAATACATTTCCCTCACATCAGATCTTGCCAAACATCATTTACTTACTAGTACTGTGAAAGCAGGTTACCCAAAGGCAGCACCATTCCCTGTTGTTTTCTCTTCTTCCAAACTGCTCAGAGACATACTGTAATAAGACTCCTAGTTAAAAACAACAGAATATCAGCAAGAGCAGAAAAGTTGAGCAAAAACGCCTGTGTTTTTGCTGCATGTGTGCTTAAGTATTTAGCTGAATAAATGCCAAGGCTGTGAGTTTATGCAGCAGAAATATTGCCACCGATGTGATCCATGTAACTGTGACCCAGTAACTTCATTTGTAAATTCTGTCCAGTGTGGTATTTCTGTTCAATATTCCCACTGGTAAAACAACGCTTTAATCATGGTGTGTATGAGGGAAAGAGAAGCTTCATACAGACTAGTCTACAATCAAGTACAGAATTTTCATTCATGAGAATATTGTTTGTACCTTTTTTTTTCCCCAGAGATGAAATGCCCACAGTAATAAAGTCCACTACAAAGGAAGTGAACTCATCCTTGACTGCTGGAGGTTGTAAGTAATGAACTCTTCTTCCTCCCCCCCCTTTTTTTTTCTTTTTAAGTTGTTACGAAATAACAAGATTTCTCAGTGGAAATAAGCTATTTAGTCTACGTATAGATCGTTCATCAGTGGGATTGAAATACGTTCTTCACAAGCCTGCTTAACATACCCAGCCATTAACAACAAAATTGTTAGTGGTGAATAAAACAATGATTATTACACATTGCCAGTAGGGAAATTGATTTATCTTGCTTTGGTTGGTTGTCTGCATTAAGAAATGTCACACATATTCCAAGTGTTTTGCATAGCTACTGTCTTGTGTTTTGCCATAACAAAATCTCTGCTAGACTGTATTTTGGCATCTTTTTCTTGACCTCATGTCAGCAAGGAAACAACTACTTTTATTGAAGTATGTTTAGCCAATTAACATATATACTTTATATATATATATACACACATATACATGTAAAAAAATATATATTGTTGTGCATGTGTTTAGATATTTTGATGAATTGGACCGAAAAACTTATTTGCTTCTTTAAAAAGGACCACATTGAACTGTGTATACACTGTGTGTACAACTTTTAAGGACAAATTACTGACACATGGGAGGACTTGTTGCTTCTGAGAGTAGAACTTTAGAGAACTTAACTACTGGACCTTATCTTTTCCCATTTAAATCAGTGGCTTTAAGATAATTAAAACTAGATTCATAGACTTACAAGACAGCTCGCAGACTGGTGCAGCCAAAGCACATCCCCTACAAGGGAATTTCAGTTTGCCGAGGTCCACAAAACTGGTTGGCACGCTTTCAGCTAAGTTTAACTCAATTGGTTTAAAAAAATATACAGTTCATGATATAGCCATAGAGGCAGGATAGAAAGCATGTTGGGCTTTTAAACATAGAAAGCATGTTGGGCTTTTTTTAGACACTTTTAAAGCTACCTTTCAGAACTGTGTGAACATATCCAATCAGCATTGTTAGGCCAGTCGTGATGATTCTGCTCTAAGTATTCATAAATTTTCAAACTACATATTGAAAGACAGAAAGTACCTAAGTTACATCCTGAAAATGAAATGTGAAAGTCTTATAACACTAAATTTGTTAATGTCCAGATTTGGCTTGAGGTTTTTGTGTTTCTTTGTTGTTGGGTTTTTTTCCTAAACTTATTGAGATCAATGACACATACAAGCAAAATTTGGAAATTCCTTGCTGTAGCTGATTTTGAGTTCATTGAGCAGAAAATGTCTCATCAGAACATACACGGAAAATTTTTTTGTGTGGCTTTTTTTGTTTTCAGTGCTAACATAAATAAACTGTTTAACTGATTTTGTATAAACTTTCCAAAAAAAATCTCAAGCATGGAAAATTTCAGCCCAAAATGGAGTTTATTTGAGAAAATTACAAGCAACAGAAAAAGAGGGTTAGAATGGAAATCTGAACTCCTCATTAACTAGAGTTAAGCGCCAACTTAAATGCCAGGGTTTTTTTCTGTTAATATTTGGTTTAAAGTTACATACAGGTTTGGAAGAGCTTAGCTCTTTTTAACCCCTTTTTTATTGCTGGCACTGACTTAGGTCTGTCTCAAAATGATGGCATGGGTTCAGGCCTCCATAGCTATCTTCACCGCAGCAGAAGATATATTTTTTAACTTTTTCTTTCAGATCATCACTTGAGACCATGTTCACACAGCCTTAAATTCCACCTAAATCCCTCTCCCTAGTATTTACTATTGGCTCTAAATATTTAGTGGCACAAGCCAACGGGGATCATTAGACTAAGGCGGGCCTTAGGCTGTCGGATTATGGCTTCTGGTTTCCATTACAAATCTGTGGCAGTGAGAGGAGAAGACAGGAGGTCTACCTAACACAGAGAAAAGGTAAGCATAAAACTCAGTAAAATACAATGCAGCTGAAACAGTGGCCTACTGTGTTTTTAATCCTTAGCTGAGACAGAAACCTGCACAGTTTCATCTCTGAAAATGATGGCAAGTAATGTTTTGAGCACATGTCATACTTTTCATCTGGAAATCTCAGCGCCTTTAGGAAACTGAGGAGATGGATGTTATTTCTCTGCTTTTACTCTTGCTCTAACTAAATATGGAGATCGCTGTGGTCTAATGGATAGAACCTGCATCTAACTCCACAACAAGCAGCTAACTCTATTCCTGGCTCTGCTGCAAATTCCCTGTGTAACCTCTGGCAAACTTTCTCTTCCTCCGCTCCTTCCTTTGGAAAATTCCTCTGAATTCAGGGGGGCATTTTGTTGGGGGAATGCAGGATGAGGAGTCGCTTTACCAGATTTGGAGTCTCTTTTGCTTCTTGAAGTTTAGCCAATTCAGTTCTGAGACCAACAATGAATGTCTCCATTGCAGTCCTTAAGAGAATTGTCTCTTTTTCCAGTGATGTAAATTTTGTTTACATTTTATGCTTTCTACTTTTAAAAACCTCCCTGGTCTGTCTTTTTTTCCCCAATTTTTTAGTCCAAAAGATCTTTATTAGATATACAGAAGAAGGGATCCAAGTACATATTAAAAGAAATTATAAGAACTCTTAATTTAAAAAGCGCCTACTGCAAATATTCAGAAAACATTCAAGGGATCAGTGAGATTGCTCTGAGAGTGGGAGTGCGCACTTCTCTTATTTTTCAGTTATGAAAATTATTAACTTTTCTGTAACTATGAAGAAGCAACTGACAACCCGGGCACCTGGAACACCAGAACTACAACCCTGGTGCCACAGCTCCAAAAGAGAGGTCCCTGACACTTAAAAGAAAGAATTCTGCCAAGCACTGGCAGTCTGCAGAAACACGCATGCAAACTAAATGGCAAGGTGCCTACACACTAAGGCCATGATCAAGCAGCCTAAATCCTATTAGTGCCTGTGCCTAGTGTTAGGAAACAGGAATTGGCTAATTTTCAACGCCTCCATCCTTAGTTTCATTCCTCTGAACCATACTTCAGAAGCCTTCAAAGGTGCTTGGCTTTCTCCACTGAGTCAGCAGAGGGACTTAAGCAGGCTATAGACCATCTGAATGTGGTCCTTAGGGCCTAGTCATCTTCTCACTAAATGATATTAAATCCTTCTCTGTCATCACTGAAAGCTGAAGTGGTCTCTGGTCTGTCCACAGCAACAGTTATTATTAGTTAAAATTTACAAAATCATAAACGACTGATTGACATTTCTTGATCAATTCAGATTCTTTAGGGAAACAACCCCACCAGTGGTTAAAAATACGTTTCTGAACGTTTCAAAGCATTTCTGAAAATGCTTTGAAAATTTCAGCCATTTCTTCAGTAGCATACTTCTCTTCAAGGAGATCTAACCACGCAGAAAGCTTGAAAGTGTTGTAACAAGTTGCATTGTGCTGTTTCCATCTTTCAGGACAAAAATACAATCTAATGAGCAAAACATTTATTTTGCTCCAGGATTCTTCCTGCTGCTTAATGCTCTTTCCTTGTGCTTTTTTTTTTTTCCTAGAGTACACGGTTATTCACATTGGCAGGATGTGTGTGGACATGAGCTGAATGTATATTTAATCTTAGATTTGGTAGCAAGCACTGTTATTGAACAACAACGCCTGCATGAAGACAAAATTGTGTCATCCCAGTAGGAAGTTATGACAAGGGAATTACTGACTTTCTTGAGTAGATGGGGGCCTGCTTACCAACAAATAAAATCCAGCATTTTCTGAAGCAGCCGTACTTCTGATATGAGCACCAAGGTTGTATCGTATCTACAACTCAGAATACAGAAGCAGATGAAAAAATCCCATAATTAAAATACATTTTTGATGTATTTTTTTTCCAAGTAATAGTAGCTGCTTGAGCATGCTCGGTGTTGTCACATCATGTCATGACAGTTAATGTAACCTGTTTTAGGAAATGAAGTGGTAGTTCAGTGCTGTGAGACCTGTGCTGATTATGCTGGATTTGGAACAAAAATAAACATACAAGCTTAGTCTAACCATTTAATGCTTAGACATTTATATGGACAACAGCAGCTCCCCTCCTGATGCCGAATCAAACTTTGTGTTACTTTTTCCCTCCAGAAAGCCCTCAGGCTAACATTTGTTAGCAGGGAGCTGTTTGCAACTGGGTGATGCTCTGTGGGTGGCTACACTAAGAAATGCTCACAAATTCCAACTAGCACAATATCGTTCTGTGACTGGCATGTTGTAACATCTACATCGGAGGTATTTCCATGTTCTGACCAGAGAAATCCCAGCTTAATCCAACTCTTGATCTTCATGGAAGGGCCCCTCACAAAGGTACTCCAGCCACTTCAAGGTCCACCTAGACACACAGCTTCTTCGATGCTGATTTATGCAACTTGATAAATTTACTCCACTCCATGTATTTCCTTCCTGTGATGAAAATAGCTCTGAGGGGCAGAGAGCTTCTTTTCTTTCTCACAATTTCTTCCTTTTTTCCCTCTAGGAGATGCTGATGTTGTCTGTCAGCTTGGAGCTTCATCCTCCCATTGGTTAGTTATCAGTCCTGCTGCTACTTCAGCCTCTTGCAGATGGTGAGTCCTTGGGTCACTGTGATTGAAAGGCAGAAAGCAAAGAGGTGACCTTGTAGGAGCACAAGAATGAGGTAGGATCTGGCAATGAAACTCTATGGATGACTTCCGGTTTGTAAAGTGGGGTAAGGTTCTGTGCTGCAGGGAATGGCTCAGTGTCTCTTCTTTTTCTCCCTGTCATTCCTAGTTCTCTACTCCAAAGCCATGTTGCTCTGAAAGGCTGAGAAGTTGACTCTACTTTGCAAATAGTGTTGTTTTCACACACGAACGCTCTTGAATTTTGCCTTGGGAGGGTGGGAAGCTGTAGCAAAAGTGCTTTGACCTTCATAAGCTTTTAGCAACACATTTTTTGCTCATTCCAGCATTGCCCTCAGTCTTTCCCAGATGAGTGGATATGCCCCAAGGCACAATTACAGATGGTCTGCGAAGAAGGAACACAGTCAAACAGAAAGCAAATGACTTAGAATTTAGAGAAGAATATTCACAAAAATAACCCATCTCTGAGGCTTATTTAATGATATCTTCCATTTCTTAAAGGAGACTAGCTTTTAGATGATTAAAAATATAGTCATTTAAATATCCTGGCAGACATCTCCCTGCTTATTCAGATGCTTTACTACTTTTTAAAATCTGGTCATCCGAGCTTTCTTTCAATATAGTTTTGGGGACAATTTTTCCTGCATTGGAACTATCAGCGGCCATTACTTTTCTGTTACCTGCAAGAGAAGGATATGTCCGCTGCTCGTGATTGTCAGATAAACTTTCATAAAGCGTAAATAAAGATGAAGAAAAAAATGATATATGGTTAAAATATTGCTGGAATATTGCTGTTAATATGAATGACCAAATACCTGAAACCAAAATGCAAGATGCCTGTTTTTCCTAGTGAGGCTCTGAAGCTGATACTCCATCAATGTAGGAATGAAGCCAAGTAATATGACAAGTGAAATGTTGTGGTTCTGGGAATTTCTAGCAGGCTTATGGCTCACATCTGTATTTCATGTGAAAGCATGTCATGTGCCTATCCTGGCTTATCTTGTGTACAGCTGTTGAACAAAAGTATGTGGAAGAAAGCTTGCATGCAAATCTCTCTTCTATGTGTGCCAAATAGAGGTGTTTTGTTTTCAGCCAGGAGATGTTAATTATTGGGGCTGGGCAAGGAAGTACTTTCAGCAAAGGACTTGCTCTGAGGAATGGCGGGTTTTCCCACTTAGAAAAACTAATTTTTAATATGTCTTTTGGTTCTAGAATTTATAGAGCAATTTGTAGTGTATATTATTACTAACTAGTGTAGAGCTGCTATCAGAAAGCTAGATGCCAACAATGAAAACAGCATCCTTTTCTAAGAGAAAGAGGGGCTAAAAGTTTTGTAAGATGTATTGGATTCTTGCTTGCATGTAACAGTTTGGTAGGGTATTACGAGGTAATAACAGGATGATCGCCAGAAGAAAAACAATTCAGCCTTTAATTAATATACACTTAATTGTTGCAATGTGCTTTCATTACCTGAAATTTAGCATGCCAGTCATGATAGTTGATATTCTACTCTCTACCTGTAAACTTGTTCTTTTCTCCATCATCAACATTTCTCAGAAGTGAGTCATTGAAACTTCAAAGATACATTCAGACACTGCAATTTATTGCTTACTTTGCTTATAAGGAACTTCTGATCCTTGATGTGATATAGATTATATATAGAATTGCAAATGTAATATTCAAGAGACTGCCAGAGTTTCTGTGTCTGTGCAGCTTCAGACCATCAGTGTGGCCTGAACCCTTGAACTCTTAATAGTGAAAGCATGAATCCTGTCAGATGGAAATGAAAAGCTAGACTTGTAATGAGGTAATTTGTAGGTCAAACTTTTCTACTGATCATGAAAAATAGTCAAAAAAAAGATGGGAGGAAAACACTCTTAAAATGGGGATCATGCTTTCTCTTTGAGCTTCTGCAAAAAGTTAGCAAGCACATGACTTGTTGATTTTGGGGAAAGAAGCTGATGTTTTGAAACCCCTTCAAAAACGTCTGCGCTTACGCTGACTTCAAATGGTGACAAAAGTGTTGAGAAGCTTTTTTTTTAATGGGAAGTTTGGGGAGGGAAGTCAGAAATAATGGATCGGGAAGAACATACCTGTGGCTTTGATAGTTTGGTGGCCATCCGTAAACAATAAATAAACCATCCTAATAATTTTGAGCTGTTATCCTAGTAAAAACCCAAAAGGATTCTTCCTTGATTGGTTGAACATTGAGAAGCCTTGGTTTCTCATTTTAAATTTCACTGAATATTTTTAGAGTTGGAAGGGACCATAGAGATCATCTAGTCCAGCTCCCCTGCTGAAGCAGGATTGCCCAGAGCATGTTAGGGCATGTTACTCAGGACGGCATCCAGGCGGGTCTTGAAAATCTCCAAAGAAGGGGATTCCACAACCTCCCTGGGCAGCCTGTTCCAGGGCTCTGTCACCCTCACCGTAAAGAAGTTTTTTCTCATAAAATAAATTCTTCTGTGACTTCTCACCTGCAAGATTTTCCTGGTTTTGAAGTCAAGAGATAAACATCATTCAAGCGTGGCTCAGCTGTGCTGGTCAGGGGGACAGATTAAGATGATGTTGCTCTCAGCCAACAAATGTGACAGTCTGTTATTATATGGAGTCAATTTTAAGAAGTCTTACTTAAGAAAACAGAAAGAACAACTGAAGAGAAGTTTAGTCCATGACATTTCCTTCCTTATCCCCCTAAATTTGTAGTATATAAATACTCCCTGAAATCATTGCTGGGAATGACCTTGAATGGGTTCTCAAACTTTGATTAATGGCTTTCAGGTTTTATTTCTGAGGATTTTGCACAATTAAAAAAAAAAGATATTCCTAGGGGATTCCCTAGGAAGATCACTCAGTCTTGTCATGGGATACGTTTCTTGTACTGTCAGAAGATGAAATGAGGGGCTCCCCTGACAAATATAAAAGTTATGTGACAACCCATCTATTTTTAGATGATTTAAATCAGTGAAGAGGGAAAAACATTTGTTTCCAAGACTGTAATTTTCCAGATGACACCATTTTATTGCACGGTGCCATACCATGAGAAAGAGCATTCTTGTGGCTTTTGAACTGGAAATCCTGTAGGAATGCTATTTCTGGCATTTATTTGCTGTGAAGCCAGGCACACATGGAGAGCAGACAGACTGACCAGATACAGTTTGTGGTATTAAGGCATTCAGAAAAGTCCCTGCTGCACAGCCCTTTTCCAGCATAAGAAGTGTTGAGTGAAGTTGAAAAATTATCAATGAAGATCATATCTGAAATCCATGATCTGATCAGACAGCCAGACTTTCATGCTATTAATGTGTTCCTTCCTCTTGCAAAAATGCTGTTTTGAAAATTCAGCTTTTCTGTCTTCATACATTGACGCTTATAAAATAATTCTTGGTAATGAACACGATTTCGATACAAAGTGGGAGTTAAGGTTGAATGCACACTATAATGAGAAACCACATGCAGTCACTCCAGTTTAACTGGGAAGATATTTTTTGATTAAGCTGAGTACCATGTGTGAGCATGCAAAAAAAAAAATGCTGATTGAAGAATAAGCACAAAAGTAGACAGCCTAGGACCATTCTTTGCTAAGCTTCAAAGTGGGCAGTCATAGTGAAGTCAGTATGGCTGCCCATGCAAGAAAAGTTTTTGCATGAGTAAGTGCTTATTGGGAAGTAGCTCTCTATAGTTTGAGAATTTGTATCTTCAAATACTTTCTGTATTCAGTTAAATAGACTAGTCTGGATTTTTCCTTTTTCAAAAAGAAAAAAAGAAGTATGCTATGAAATTTTTCTTGAATATAGTTGTGTCTCTCCACAACCTTTCTCATAGGAACAGCTCTAAAATGATAGTCTGCCTGAACGGAGCAAAAACCCTAATAAATATGGTGCATTCCTCTTTAAAAAGTATATTTATTTAGTAAGTTTAGAAACCACTCTGAGGTTAGGTTACAGCTATTGGGATTAGAGGGCGTCTCGTGGGCAGTTCAGACATCAAGCTATAGGTCCGTGGAGTGAAGCTGAGCTGTTTCGAGCCTGATGTCTGAATTATGAATTAGGTTCATTCTAATTCCAATGGGGTAAACCTCAGAGCAGTTTATATACTTATGGCTAAGTGCTCCTAAAATACAGGCTATTTATTTAAAACATACATGTAAAATGTAATCTCTAAAAAAGATGTCTGGCCTAGCGATGCTGGAGCACGGCAACCCAGCTAAATAAAATCTGAATTCCAACTTCGGAGCCTTGCAGAAGGGGATGGCACAGCTGCCTTTATGCCACATGCTGATACTCCCAGCCAGGCCAGATCCCCGCTCGGCTCAGAGTGAGCTGAAACAACCACAAGACTAAATTAATTTGCCTCAGCCCAAGGCACTTGCCCCTTCCTCAGCCATGCCTGTCATGCCAAGGCTGAGAGAACCTTGGGTGGTGATGCCCTCCCTTGGCCTAAAGTCCCTTAGTCCAAGAATACTCTGCAGGGTTGCCTCCTCTTGCTTTATATTGCTGAAGATGTGCAAAGGAACCCGAATCTACTTTTTAGTCTAGTTGGATATTTGGGGAGTAGAATGGAGCTGGAGGGTTGGACAGAAAGCACAGGATTTATTAATAGCATCGTCAACTACTTCCATCTGGAGCCACCCTGGTCTCTGAGCTCATTCTAGCAGCAGCGCCAGCTGGTGAACCTCTCACCTTAATCATATGTCTTTGACCCCTGCTGCTAGCAGTCAGGTAGCTGTGCCAAGCTGCAGTCTACAGCTGGCTTTTTCACAGGACGTTCCTGACTGGCTGCCTTGTGGGGAAGAGCAGTCAGTGAGGGTTTCTGCAGGAGGCTAAGCCATCCCTTCCTCTTTTCATTTTGCTCAGGCTACCAGAGAATCTAAAGGAGAGACAGCATCTGATGTTATTTTCCTGGGATGGGAGTGGAGCAGAAAGTACCCGTCATTTCAGGACAGCTGAGCTGGCTCCATCACTATACCAAAAAAAATGAGTCAGTTTACACTCTGGTTCTCTTCTCCCTCCACACCGTCCTTCTTTAATTTCCATTCCAGGAAATAAATGGGACAAAATACCTCTCAAGTAATTACTTCTGCCTTGTCATTGAGTGAGGTATAGAGAAATCTTCTGGAAACTACCATTCCTAGGTTTGTTCAGAAGGTGAAGATCTGTTGCGGAGGCAGGAGCAGCAGATGTGTAGTGCACACAAAGGGCAGACTTCTTTGGGCACTGAAGAATTGTCATAGGGCTGAAGGAGTGCGCAATTAATTCCTATGGGGCCAAAGATCACTGTATACAAATTCGCAGGAGTTGGCAAAACTAAATGTCACAAGCAAACAAGTGGGAGTTAAAATTTGAACATGGACAAAACCCGCTGTTATTGTTTTCTGTTTTCAAAGAAACAAAATCTCACCATTTTGTGTGACAGTAGAGAACTCATAGTTCTTGGATGCCTGAGGCTGACCATGCGGCACTAAATATGCCTGAGCACTATTGGAATAATCCCTCTCCCTCAGTTGCCTAAATCCATTCAGAGATGCTTGGGAGACAATACTTCATCTGGCACAACTGGATTTTGGGCTGGACTCCAGTCGAGAACAAGGAAGTGGAGTGCTTTCAGTGGATTGTTGGGATATCAGCAAACTTGCCATGTCACGATTGGTCCACGATTCTATCATTCCCCTCTGGACATTGTCAAATTTGTCCATATTATCACCAACCCTTCCCTGGGCTGAAGCATTCAACTAAGTGGGCAGTAATGGCAAGGGCATACTAATAAAGCCTTTTATTCAGATGCACTCCAAGTGCAGGAGAAAGATCACAGCTAGAATTGCTTGACTTTTTGTGTGCTTTCTACCAAGAGTATTTAGGAAATAAGATTTGGTCAGATGAGTGTGTTGCCTTGTTTCATTTTGTTTTGATAGGCTACTTATCTGACCTCAGACCTATCTGGATTAGCATATGGGTTACTTCAGAGGAGGTACATCCGGCAGGTATGATGGCACTACACAATAGACACAATGGCTTGGTAAGGGCTCAGATGTTGTGCCTGCAATGTGTTAGAACCAGCTGCATGCCTGGAATGTTATTTGCTTTGCTGATGACCAATATATATGGCCAGAGGAAAAATTCTCCAGGGAAGTGTCATAGGAGAACAGGCATCAGTCAGTAAAAGCAGAATGACAGAAAAAAATAATCCTGTTGTAACAGATTAAGTACCTATCCAGTGACAACAGCAGTTTATTTTTCTTGAGAAAAAGTAATGGATATACTTAGACATAATCCTACCCTCAAGTGTTTTAAATCTGATGGCACTTCTTATTAAGGAGAGTCACCAAGGTGGAAAAGTATACACTCTAATGGAAACAATGTCATAAATTGACAGCATTTCTACAAGGTAGGTTGACACCTAAATTAGCTAAGAAGGCTTGAAACAAGATGGAAAAAAATAATTAAAATTAAAAGGAAAGAAAAAGATTTGCTATGAGTCAGTGTTTTTATTATTTGATGAGTGTTTTGCAGTCTGTGTTTTCACAGCCAATTAAGATACAAAGGGTAAGAGGATTAGGTCTTGTTTGTTTTATTCTACCTTCCTGGTCTGTTGACTGCCTAATCAAGAAAGCTCCAGACCAAGGTGGGAGTTCATACCCACTTGTGATTTCTCTTTGCCTCAATGTTTTACTTGAAAATGTACTTTTTTAAACTCGTAACTCATCCTATACCCTTGAAACAAAACAGGCAAATGCAATGGATTCAAGCTTCTGTGTCTCTTGGCCTCTTGGTGTTGATATTGTAGGCATTGCTTATCTGTACAGGATAGAGAATACACCAATACACTTGTTTATTCTGTGCAGATGACCAAAATCACATCTGTATGCCAATATATGGAATGCTGATCTGACCAGACTTGCTTATATATCTCCTTAATTTCATTTGTAAGGAGATTTTTTTTTTCCTATTCAAATATTTTCAGGTTATTAAAATCACCCAGCAGGCTAATGAGGCATACGGTGTGTTTCTGTGTGATTCCTAGTATATTTTCTCAACATAAGCAAAATCAAAGGTGTGTAACTCCAGGAGCATCTGAGGGAAAAAAAAGGCATTCTTTAAAGAGGCACAGTTCCTTTTGTGCTGTCTTCTTTCTCCTGGTGGAGAAAGTGTTGCTTTTGTACTAGCCCACACCATCAGTAGATTACTGTGCAACCCTCCATGCAGAATATGGCATACCATAAAGAAAGCTGTTTATGTGCAAGCTGAATTTTTGGTTCATCACAAGTCAGTTAGGCTATGCGATTTTTCAGGTCTATGGATTTAAAAAACAAGAGACTTCAAGGTTGGAGATAATACTGGAGAGCTCAGCTTAAGTTCCTGAAATGTTATTTTCCTTCTCAACTCATATGAGAGTTTCTTTGACTGTTTTATACAGTTCAAGGTGTAGGATTTGTTTCTCTGTCTTCAAGGAAGGAGGAGGTAGACATATGGAAAACGAGAGAGGGACGTTCACACACACACAAAAATAACCTCAAAAAAAAGGCATGTTGATTGGAATTAACTTCTTTCAGGTTCTCTCATGGCATTCAGACTTTCAGTCTCCTCCATTCAAAAACTTAACATGACAGGTAGACCCAAATGGTATAGTTTTGGGGTGATGAATCTAAAATTGAAACCACCTCTATAAGAAATAACAGAAAACCTCTCTGGTATCTCTGTCAGCATGCCTAATGTTTTGAGACAGTCCGGAAGACATTTCATAAAACAAGCTTCCATGGCTCATTGCTTTAGGTCGATTACTCATATTTTCCCTTTGTAGTAATGTTTTTCTAAATGCATTTCATTCAACACAGTGTTTCTCTGGCAACAAATGGCAGGTCATTGTTGAATAGCTAGCATTGCTTTGATGATTTTATTACTTCAGTGCCCATTTGCATAGCAGAATCCTCTACAGAACTAACACAGCCAGTTCCTTGTGTCAAAATTTTCAGAAGGTTGAGCTTTAAAAGTGCACAGCTTTCAACAGCAGAAAGATGAGTGCTTCACCCCATGAAAGTGTTTAAGGTTCAAGAAAGGTTTTTACTTGTATAGTGGCAAGGCCAAGGAAAACTAAAAGACCTTGTAAAATATTTTCACACACATGTGCAAAGATACCTCAGGACAGCTAAGAGCTGCCTACTTAGGGCACTTGTGTGGGTTGGCAGAGAATGACTTAGCAGAGGTTTAAATCCAGTTTTTTATATCCCAGCTGACAGCCCCAATCAGTTGGCCATCACCTACACTGAAGTTATTTGGTCAGCCTATTGTGTGTCTCTCTTCTGTCTCATATCAATGTGGTCTTTGGTTCTTCTCCTTCCCTGGCAGTCTGATCTCTGACACTGGTAAGAGGATTTCCGTGTTAATTTTTTTGAACAAATAAAAAATAAGCTCTACCATGATTTAAAATGGAGTAATTTTAATCTGTTTCAGGCTCCCCCCCAGGTCCTGACTATACAGTGGCTGGCTAGACCTAACACTCCCCTGGAGTTCTTTGTTCTGTTTTATTGCAACTTAGATACTTACAGTTTATTTTGGATGATTGGACTCAGATCAGTCCCACTTATTTAAATATTTTCAATGAAGCAAGGTTTTGTCCTGTATTCCAGGTGAGTGTCAAGTTACTGACACTTAACTTTGCAGAAAACTCCACTCAAAATTTAGGAGTGATTTCATGATGCAAGGTTCTAAATTAACACATTCCTATTAGTAATTCTGGTTTTATGGAACTGGTATTTTTGACAATAAACTGTATGGTAGAAAGTGTACTAATGGATGTTTGTGGTTTTCTGCAGACTCATGCAAGGTGAGCATCCTGACTCAAGCAAAGAAGGAGCAAGAGTTGTTGTATTGAAGAACTTCACATAGTGATTCTAAATTTCTAAACTACCATTGCAATGCTCCTTCTTACTCAAATAGGTCCAGCTATACTGATAATTGTGGGACATGATTTGTCTCTTTAAGAAAAATGCAGTTATGATTATATCCTAACTTGTTTTTGATAGAGGGAATAAACTTCTATATTTCAGGCATTAATTTAGGTGAGGATTCTTCCAGTATATCACTGTGCTCCCACTAAACTAAGTTATAAAATTTCTCTTGGAACAAGGATGGGCCACTTCAGAAAACGCAGCCTCACATTCATTTCACACATCCATCTAAGATGGTTGGAAGCTCAACCCTTACCTCCTTAGTTCAAGAACATCCTTGCCATTATAAGTTCTTGGTTGCCTGGCCAGCTCTCATTATACTAGGATAAGAGCTGACTGGGTTGTAATTAACTGTACATTTCCATTTATCTCTTCATGTTGGATCAACATGCTAAAATGAAGACTGTGTGTTTAAAGCACTTGAAAGGCAGTAAACTTTAAAGTGGCATCTAATCAAACCGTGGAATTTTTTGCTGTGGGACATGGAGGCAAACAGTTTGAGAGTCAGGGTAGGATTAAGCATTTGAATAGGAATAATACCTGCAGTTAACTTGTGAGGTTAAAGTATTATGAGGTTTATCAGTTCTTTTGCTTCTGGGCATAAACTGCCATCTCAGCTTGTGAAAGAGCTCGTTTCTGCTCTCGCTTATTGCTCTGAGCTGTTTATGGGATGCTTTCACAGGGCGTGGGGCACCCGAGTAAGTGGCTGCTGGAGGGGAGGACAGCAAACCAGAATGGTCAATAGCCCTCCTGTGGAGCAGGGGCTTCCACACTGGTTTTGATCCCCCCCTCTTTCCCGCCTGGCTTCTGAGGGATTCCACAGCCCATGTGGGAGGCAAGCAGCGCAGCCAGTGGGCTACGTTATATTAAATCTTTTTCGCAGAAAATTGTCAAGGCTGGGAAGTGATTTATTGTCCAGTCACTGCATGGCCACTTTTCCATACAAAATAGAAGCCCTTCATTATGCATGTGTGCCTTCTGACACATGAATATATTAAAAGGAATTAAATCCTCTTGGCTGTTTGGTCTGAGATCACGCTTATCTGCACATTCTCTTTCTGTCTTTTTGGTAAAGAAAAGCTAGAAGAAGGTGGCGTGAACATTCCTGCCTTTTTAAAACTTTTTCCGTAATGCCTCTTCACAGCCAGAGATTATACATATGCATGTTATGGCTAGAAGTAAATGCAAAAGCATTAACTACAGCAGCAGGTGTTTGGGGGATCGTTCACTTCTAGAATATTTGCACAACACCATTTAAACAATTAGCTATTTGCCCTCAAGGACTGGGGTTTGTAAAATGGAACACTTCACACCAAGGGTGGTTCAGACTGGAAACGGCACCAGTTAGATGAAGGGTTTTGTTCTCAGACTTGAAGATTAAGATTAAAACTAGATGCCTGGTTGTACCAAAGTGGAACTTTGGATTTAGACTGCAAAACTATGTTTAGGCTGCAGGAGAGCAAGGAGACAGTACTGTTGGTGAGGTGTTACATAGAAAACAGAGTTGAGTGGCCTTCTTCAGGCAGAGATATTGTGTCCTCAGATAGGCTTGCAGGAGCATCTGATGGTCTTATCTCACAGTTTAAAAAAAAGGAGAACATTCTGACTGCCTTGAATGATTAATGTAACCAAGTGTTACTGAGCGTTACTAAGAGGTCTAGCTGAACCCAAACAAAAGCAAGTCATGCTTTTCCTCCAGCTGGCTTCAAGGAGCAAGTTGGAGTCTTAGATATGCTGATCTTGAAGACCAGGCTAAAGGGTTGAGGACCTCATTTAAATGTTGCTTTTATTTCCAGACTTCTGCAAATTTCTGTATTCCAATCCCAGCTTTATTCTTAAAGAGGTCAAGGTGTTGGAGATGCCACGAAATATGCTGTATCTCCCTATTGATCTGGGTGTCCATGTAGGGATGCTACATTCTTTCATGTGCACTGCTGGATTCTTGGGTAGTGGTATCTGGACAAGCACTAGTTATCTGCATGGCAACTATTATCTCGAAATTTAATATATGGATCTACTGACCTTACCAATCCCTTGAGGGACCACCCCTTTAAGACTCTGCATGCTAAGGTGAGTTGAGAAATGTCACAGGACACTACTATGTTATTAAAGGACAGTAATTCCTTCGCGTTACAAGATCTGTTGCCAAGTTACAGTGGTCAGGACTGCACCAAAAGCCCTTAGTTGCCCTGACCGATGCTACCCAGGGCCTCCCTTCATGTAGTCCCTGCCCATTAGTCCACGGGCTCCATTAAGCTCAGCCCAGGTCCCCCAGAGTGCCTGAGTGATGTTGCTTTTGTGCCTGTCTCTTGCTGTCCTGAGTTGCTGACTGGATTTCCAGGATGAATACGTCTGTTGTAGCCTTGTTTCTGATCCTGTCTCTGGTCTGAGCTACATCATTGGTAGTCTTGTCTCTGGTTCTGTCTCCTCCTATCTTGATTAGATGACTTGACTTCCTGGATAGACTCCAGGCCATGTAGGTAGCCTTGTCACTAGCTCTGCCTCCAGCTCTGTCTCCAGAGACTGGTGTGTTATGCAGTAAACATGGAATAATCCAACGTACATTTGGCATTGCACTGTAGCTATGAGGATATTACCTGGCATAGTCGAAGCCAGAGAGGAAGAGAGAGAGAATTGCAGCTGTGGTGATTTGCTGGTTAATGTACTGTAGACTAATTTACTCGTTGTGAACCACCTGATGGCATCTAGCTTCATTGTGACTATTCCTCTAGTTCAGACATGTAGCTAAACAATGTCCTGATTCTAGTTCTGTGCCAGAAGGGCAGCTTATAAACCTTTCTCAGACAACATCCAACCTCTTTCTTCCTTCCTGTGAAACCTCCTGGGGCTTAGCATGTGCGGGGGTGGTGGAAAAAGGGAGGGAGAAGAGGAGGAAGGGTGAGAGGAGCAAATATCCATTGCCAGCCGCTCCCGATGGAGAAAAAGGCTGTGATAGTAAATGATGCATTTTATAGCAGAGGGGAAATGCCTTCATCCCATGAGCTGTGGCTGCTTATGAGGTCCCTGGCCAGGTTTTTGGCTACCTGAGAAGGAGGGGGTAGGTCCCTGACTGTATTCAGCCAGATGAGAAGTCTGCAAGTTGGGAGGTGTTGTCCCTGGTGGATGTAAAATACTTACAGGTGCTTCCTGCTGCCTGGCTCCAGCTCCAGCTCTTATGTTGGGAGGCAGGAGAGCTGTGAGCAGATGATGTAGTTGTGTCTGGAAGTTCTCGGGTGGCAGATCACCCCTTAGAGACTCTCACAGTAAGTGTGGATCAGCACAGTGAGCTGAGTCCAGAGCTGTGGAAGATTGTGAATGACAAGCTGTAATTTTCTTACCTGGAAAAAAGGGACACAGGCAAGGAAAGGTTTCAGGATTTTGTTTGTGGAATTTCTTGTTGTTGTCCTTTCATGTTATCTGAAAAGCACTTTGAGCCTTTTCTTGAAATTAAACTTTTTGGCGCTCTTTTAGACGCATGTCCAAAGGATGGTCTAAAAGCTCTGCATGAAAGATTTGTGTCATGATGGCTCTTATGAAGTCTGAAGAAAAAGAGGCTTATACAGGTCTAGCAAAGTTTGTAAAAAGAACTCTAAGCCTTTTGCAAGGAAGACATCAGGGCTTTTTTTTCCTCAGTTTTCTTCATCGTTCTATTTATGGCTTGCTCTATTTTGATTTTTCTTGGCCATCAGGCAAATAAGCAAGTCTTTTCTCTGCTGATCTTAAGGTGGAGTTTGTTTATATGTATACGACATCTGTAATCACATAGCAGTGTGATTCCCCACAAAACACTCCACTCCTCAAATTCATATAGGACTTTTTTCTGCAAGGCCAAACACAATTTAGAGTTTCTAGACAATGCTATTTTGTGTATACAGGAATTTCCCTCCCATCTCCCTCCCCTTCCCTCACAAAAAATTATAAAAAAGGGGAAAAAGAAAAAAAAAAAAAGAAGACAGGGCAGCTGGGAAAGCCTAGACTAAAGAGCAGATCACATTTCAAAACACTGTGAGAAAAGCAATTCTGATTACCCCTTCCCTCTTTTTCTCTCCCCTTTCCCCTTATTCTCAAAATAATTATTTCTTATTTCTCTAAAGAAAATTTGCACCCTGGGAATATATGAACCATGTAACATTTCAGTGAGATACTTATTTTATTCACAATGTGCAGTCACGATTTTAAAAATTGGGAACTGGGATAAAAACAAGCCTGAGACTATTGTGACTTGTGCAACTTGATGTAATACTGTACGTACATGCACACACATGCATGTGTGGTAACAGGAGTAGTAAGGCTAGAATTCACGTCCATTTCAGCTTATGTCAGGAATCAGAGGAATCAGATATTTTTATGGGTTTCACATTGATCATTAAATATTTTGCCTCTGTGAATTCACTTTTCTATATCTCACAGGACAGTTCCTACTGAAGTTTGTGGGTCTGCCCTTCTTGTATGTAGATCAGAGGTTTTCAGTTGTGTGAATTAGATTGAAGGGTTTGGGTTTGAGTTTTTTTTTTGTTTTGTTTTGGGTTTTTTTTTTTTACTTTCATTGGTGTTTTCAAAAGCAGAGAAGAATTTTGCACCTTTTTGAGTGCCACTCTGCTGCAGGTAAAGAATGTAACAGCTTGTGAGAGTGGAGCTAGAGCCAATAATAATTTGACTGACATGTTTTGGCACTGAAATGCCTATTAAAACTCACTCTGTCCTTTCAAGATGGAGATTTTAATGCTGGATACTTGTTTGAGCTGAAAATTCACTCTCTTTATAGATCGAAAGAGCCTACATCCATGTTTATTTCAGGGTTTAGGCCGGAGAAAGATTCTCAGAAGGATCTAATATTTCTATTGATGACAGAATAAATCCTTCAGTGTCATGAAGTTTCCAAGCCATGGAAGTTTCCAAGCCCAGTACGTACTGCAAACATGTTTCCATATGTAACACACCATACTTTTCCATACAGGATCCCAAAGATTCCTTGGAAAACCGCAGAGGACAGTGGTAGCAGTTTTAGGAAAAAACATATTTACTTTTGAGAATTTCAAGGAAACACAGCAATTCTCAGTAAGGGTTAACTGTGGATCCTAGGGATAACCAAGTTCATCACAGGAACAAATGTCTTCAGATATTTGATGGGCACAATTTCAATGGCAAAAAAGCCAGCTCTGTTTGGAAAAGTTTGGCAATATGTGTCCTTGTGTTTCACAGACGGGCAACTTCTTTGATTTTTATGTGAGATATGCACGCTTTTAAAGCCAGTTGCAAAGTAAAATCACTGATATTCTTTCCATGGATTTGAGAGAGTTCCAGTAGGTGGGAGGTTAGCTCTCCTACCTACACTGCCAGTAACCAGAAAAGGTTTTTTAAAGAGCTGTTTATTACATGGTATGGTAGAACAAAATTTTTCAATACAACCCCCTGTCTCCTGCAGCTTGTAGTCCTAACAGAGGTTTGTGCTGCCTGCTGGAATCTGCCCGGATTTTAAGGCAGAATTTTAAAAATGCTATGTTTCCCTCTTTCCCATGATGTGACAAAAGCTTGCATTAGCATTTAGAAAATTCTGCATCTGTGAGAGACCATGACATTTTTTTGACCCAGACTCCTGTGTTGACTTTCTCCAGAATTAAAGGTACTTTGTCTCAGAAAGTACTGTACATGTGTAGGTGAATGTCTATGTGTAAGCACAGGTATTACAAAGAGATTGATATTCTAAGTGTTCTTACTGCTTTCATTATCTGCTCTGTGGCTACAGTTTTTACCTGTAATTGACCATCATCATAATTTTAATGGTGAATCTTAATGTTTCTACAAGTGCTATGCAGTCCAATCTCAAGAATGATGAATAAATCTAATCCTGGTATCTACACGACCACTGTGCTTTTTTTTCAGAATTCAGAGACATGTAGAAATTTGGGGTGAGATCATCACTCTCTACTACACCTCTTGAAATGGAGATTAAATAGCACTGTGGTGAACAGTCAGATCCTTGTAGAGCTTCAGAAAATTGGCGCCTCTCTCGCAACTGTGCATCAAGTTTTGTTCTTTTCTTTTTTAAAAAGTCAAGTGAAATTATTTACGACAGTTCAGTTTTAGCATGCAGTTTTAGGAACTGAGCTGAGTCCCTGGAATCCTTGTATAGCCAAGGATGCCAGGATTCTCCTGAGACTGACTCAAGGGGATCATAACTCACCTGTAGAGCGAAGCCCAGGAGAACTAGGTGCCTGGGATCAGGTAGAACAATGGCTGCTACTGGTATCAAAATCCCATGTACATGAAGGCTTCTAACTGATTCTCTGTGGAGCCTACTGAAAACTGCTTCTCACAATGGGAGATGCTGTTAGGGTGGCTGTAACTCTGAATCATAAATGGTCAGGCATGAAAGACAGCACAGACAAACCTCTTTGAATAGGGAACCTGGATTTTCTACAGTCCCCCAATTTGTCAAACCCACGTTTATGGAGCAGAGAAGAGCAATTGTTCTCCCACGGCAGCCCACGGGAGCAGCAGTAGCCAAATACAAGCTATCTCACCACTCTGCAATTTGCAGTGCTGTAGAATATCTGCATAAAGAACAGTGAAACAGTCTCTGTGATTTCCAAGAATTTGATTAATCTTTCACATCATTTTAGTTCCACTTGCACTCTGACATTTCCTCATGTTTGTGCCACAAGCAAAAATCATTTTTTTTTCCAGAGCAATAATGATAAATTTTGAAATTCATTGCACCTTAAAAAGTCTGCCTTGAGGAATGTATTATCTTTCTTTTCCTTTCCACCACACAATTTAAAAAGTATGTATACTGTATCCTGTACAGATTTATTTGGATTAGAAATCTTGCTTGTGAGGTGTGTAGTTTTTAAAATACCTCTCTGAATGAGCAAAAAGTGCATTTATGTAAGGAAAGGAGGAAAATGTACTATAATGAAAGTTAGGCTGAATTAGGAAAAAACATTTTAAGATGCCACAGATAGTATGAAGCGTGTGATTTCTTTCAAAGAAGTCAGGCCTCATTCCTTCTGAGCTTCAGTCTGATTTGTTCTTCTGGAGGTCTGTGGGGTCTCAGATGTTCCATCTCACCCCACACTGTGGTTATAACTGTCTTACTGATACTCTGACAGTTTCATAGGGTAGGTGAGAATATATCCTGTGTGTTTTCAGGAAAGGAGCTAGAAACCTATTACCAGAATGTAGTATCACTGCATTTCCACAGTATGACTGCTTTTTTTCCATTGGAGGTTGTTCCATGGCTGTCTCGGGAACCATCTCTAAGGTTTCATTGGTGTAAATGAGGGAAAAACTTGGGCTTCATCATGCATGAAACTCCAGTTGTCTCTCATTTGTCTACAAGAAAGAGAGTAGAAGTTGTGTGAGTCTGCAGCCAGCAACGCTGTGAGAACGACATTTCCCTTGCTTCAGGCGTGGAAGGGTGAGCTCATCCAGGTCTACCTGGCTGCAGTATCAAAGACCCTATCTGAACTGGTCACATTTAGAGTCAGGATCAAGTCAGTATAATTAGTGGTGCCCAGAGCATAATCTCTCCCATCTGAAGCCAGACAACTAAAATGGCATTGGCTTTATAAGGGAAGGGAAGGGAAGGGAAGGGAAGGGAAGGGAAGGGAAGAGAAGAGAAGAGAAGAGAAGAGAAGAGAAGAGAAGAGAAGAGAAGAGAAGAGAAGAGAAGAGAAGAGAAGAGAAGAGAAGATTTCAGTTGGAAGAAACCTACAAAGAATCACCTAGTCCAACTGAATGGGCTTCTAGAAGTGCCACTTTCTTTTCACTATTTATCAAGGGAGCTCAGAATGACTCATTTGGCTATAGAATGAAATCTACTGTAAAGACTGAAAGTGAAGGGAGATGAGCCCCACCTTAGCTCTACTGCCATTGATAGGCACAGTGAATGTGAATTTTAAAATTCAGCTTCTATGTCTCTCCCTAATATAGAGCATATGGTAGCAAAAATATAGTTGATAACATTTGTTGTGACAGCTGATGCTGATGAGTTGACTTCCATTAAATAGATGAGTCATCTACAATTGTCTAGATTATGTGTACTGAAAGTCCTCTGGGGATTTTAATTCTATATTTCACCTGTGACAAGGAAAGGAGTAGGCATGTTGAACATATGGAGGCAAAAAGGAAATCTGAAGGTGTCCCAGACATTGTGAAACAGAGTCAGATGTCCTAAGAAACCAGGTGACACAGATATATAAACTCTTTTTAGGTGTCAAGGTGCTGTTTTCTAAAGCAGCAGTAGGAATATACAGGTGGCATTTCTAGTACTGTTGCTGAGATAGAAGCAGCTACAGAGTCAGTCGGTCAGGATCACTCTACCTTCCTGAGAAGAAAGAGGGAAAGAACATGTAAACTGTCTGAGAGGATCAGGTGGTGGAGAAAGACTTCCCCAAGACATCCCAATTTTAGGATCAGAAATCCGTAATGAAACTCATCAAATGACAGCCAGCGTGCAAACCTTTATCTTTGCTTAAACACCTGTTGGTTGTTCAGACAGGAACTATACCCTGGGTGCTGAGCTCCCATAATTTTTATTTCTGTGATTTGAAAAATTAAAAAAAAATTTTCACCTTTCCCGCAGCAGTGTGTGCTAGAGACTGGAGAACATCTCTTCACTGTCTCTCCAGAGACGTACCTCTCTTTAGGAAAAAAAAAAAAAAGAAGAAAAACACTGAACCTTCTTTCTTCCACACTAAAAGACCTTTGTCCCAAACCACACATGTAGATTTTAAACAGAAAATAATATGAAAGCACAGTGCTTCCTTTATAGCAGACCTTATGTGCCTTATGCAGCTTTCTGAGTTCCTGTGTCCATGGATTTATGATGTGCTCTACACTTTCCACATTCTCAGTGTTGTTTTCCCACATTTGAAGGAGAAATGATCAAGAGATTTGTGCTGGAGTGAAATTTATTCTGTCTTAAGCTGTGTAAAGGTTCCAAATTCACCACAGCATGGAAAATAGAAATGCTGTAAGCATCTTGGGCCCTTCCCAGGCATGCAGACACCGTGCCTTCTGTAGAAATGAACATTACATTCTTGTAATTACTGTTCTTGTCAGAACTGCTTTTGCCTCTAATAGATCAGGTAAATATGAACTGAGCATATGTTATAATGCCCAGGGGGTCATTTCTGCATGGGAAAATAGCCCCCAGCCCAATGAAAAGTTGCACTCCTCGACAGAGGGGAGAGGTTGAGTGGCCTTTTTGGTCATTTAGAGTGAATTGCAGGGGTAGACCATCAGCAGTCCAATGGGATCCTTTGTTTTGGGGTAGAAGAGCTGTAACTCAATATTTTTAAAAAACGATTTAAGGCAGCGGTAAACAGGGCCCCAGTTTTCTCTTGTCCAGTTTCCTCTGTGCGTGCTAGAAAACTGTGAGTGACCATGAAGGCTCAGGTGCTGAGGCCACTATCCCTCTGTAAGTGTGTCTCCCCTGGTAAGGACCCCACTTCCATAGCAATTCCTAATAGTGGCAGTGCCTGACTTGCCTCCATGCTGCTTAGGAAGGAACCACCTCGCTACCTCCTCAGTAACCTCAAATATTCCTTGGAAATGTTGGTCATTACAGCCATGGTCCTGTCCCCCCTCTTGAGAAATCCTCTAATTCTCCTGAAATTCCTCAGTGGTTTGCCAACTGCCCTTTCCATGGAATAAACAAAAAGAAAAAAAAACAGGCAAAGTTAAAGAATTAATTTCTTCTTACTCCAAGATTAATGAAAGAGATACACAGAAATAAACAAAATCACACTTATAATTACCCTTCCCTTAGATCACCTGTAAACCAGCCAACCATCTCTCAAGACACTTACGTGTCTGGGATCAATCCTTATTCAAGATTCCTGGGAATTACTTATATAGAAAGGAATTGAGACTCGATGAGGAACTTCTCCTTATATATCTTTTTGGTTCTTGAGCAAGTAGCTCCAGCTTGAAAAGCCTTTTGTAATTCATAATTTAATTAGGATGCCAATTTTTAACAGTGCTATTAAAAGATTACTGACCTCCCCTGCCTAATTTTAGAAATATCGATGTGTTTTTGGCATGGCTAGGTAGATCTATTTTCTGATCAGAGAATCAACATAACTTGTTAATGACTGTGCTAGTGCTTAACAGGCTACAAATCTATTTATAGTAATGAGGGAAATTTTCCTGACTGGAACTGTTGAAAATACAGTAGTGTTCAAACATTTGTATATGAACATAAAAGCCTGTAATTTAAAGAAACACATAAACTGATAGTCATACCTCATTCTCTTTTCTCTGTTTCCATAATATGCATAATTCTTGATTATCTCTCAAATCCAGTCAGAACGTGACAGTTATCAATCAAATCTGAAGTGAGAGCTGCTCTGGGGAATAAACATGTCTACTTTGGCTTGGAGGCATATTGTGTTTTGCAGCCTAACATTTTCCTCATTCAGTTCCATTCCTTTTTGTTATTCTACAAAGATTTTTAGACTACAGTTACTGGCAGATGCAGTGAAGAGTATTCAGTTTAATACAATCTAGGTAGATTGTAGGCAAGTGCTAGGTAAGTGCCTCTCCAATTACGTACTGCATGGTCAAAAACTTAAGCTCTCTTGGTCTACCCAGCAGCAGAACTATACAGGATGGAATAACTGCCTGAGGGTAGTGAAGCCTGATGATATCAAATATTCATTTTCTAATATTGTTTTTATTCTAACACATAGTTAGGCTAAAAAAACCCTTGAGATACTGAAGAAACTTTTATTCCAAATATGGGTTTACATTGTCAGCTGGTGATCATGTTACCTGATAAATATTTCTTACTAATTGCACCCTACATGCACCCTAAATTTCCCTAAAACAAAAACAAAGCCTGAAAATCAGACCATCCCAGAGTGTTAACCCAAGACCTCTACAGCCCACTTAAGGACTGGGCTTCCAGATCTAACCTTAATGGAACAACTCAGTGTCAAAGGAAAAAGCATTACCTCAGTTGTGAAACTTAGTTGCTTTGATCCTTGCTAAGCAATGAGCTGTGCCAGGCTGTGCTCAAATTGTCAGTCAATGCAGGCTTTGCTCCATTGCTCTCCAGCTGACCAGTGGTATATTTCTCTCTCCTGATTTCTTGCTTCCAAGGCCAGCAGAAGCTGCAGAGACAGCACATTTGGCTCCCTCTGGAAGGATGTTAGTGCTTTGTTTGGTTTGAATCTCTCACCTCGCCCTCTAGCCAATGAACAGTCATCATGGGCAGACTCTGAAGGGAATTTTCTCGAGGTCTTCTTGAAGTAGCGATGATGCCAGTGATCTGGCAAGGGGGCATAGTCTTGCCTCAGAAACCAACATGGCTCTACCACACCTACCCACAAAAAAAAATAATAATATGAATGGTAAAATTAGGGTTGGAAATAAGTACTGCAATGCTATGACCACAAGTACAGCACTTGTGAGAGTGTGAGAGAGCCAGAGAAACTGGCATGCTAAGAGAATGTGCTGGGATCTGCACAGAAGGAAAAGAGACCTTAGAACAAGTCCGGAAGGTAAGATCAACTGCATTATCAGTTATTCTAGTCCCTTGCAGTAGATGGCACTGTGGAATTCCCATGGGCTGCTACGGTTTGTGAGACTGAAGCAGGAGTAATTTAATTTTTTTTCTTTTCAAGGGATGTGATCAAGGCCATTAAAAGTGAAAATTAACCTAATAAGAATTGATAGAGAATAAGATAGAAAACGTGTACTTTAAAAAAACCCTACACACAACCCCAAAAAACATTAAAGGGGAGTATTCTTAAAAGCAGAAACTGAATGGGAAGCAGGGGTTTTTGTCTATCATATAGGCAGTAAAGACACTATGTGGGTCTCAGCTGTTTGTATATGGAACAGAAAATTATTGCATTTTAATTCAGATGAAAAGACAAATAATAGATTCAGAAAGCTGCATCAAAAAATAAGATTTTGACTAGTCATTTCTGAAGGGCAGAAGCAGGCAAAGGTGGGCAAAACTACTCCGTGATGGATTTCCAGCTCTGTCACAATGCTGCAGTCTGGGTCCTGTGGGGTTCTGGAGCCCAAGGAAACATCATATCCAAGACAGTAGGGCTTTCCAAAGCCTAGTATGAAAAGTACAGTCCAGAGAGTTAAGAGGAAGCTGACAGCACTACCTGTTGGTGTAAGAGCCCACTTTTAGTGGACTTTGAATTTACTGAATTGCAACGATTTCAATGGACATCTTCCACACCACAGGTCTGGCTCAATTCACATTATTCTTTCTGAGTTTTATTGTATTCACAGTGACGAGTAGATACTAGTAGATTCCTAGTAGATACTAGGAATAAGGAAGTTGTGTGAGATTAGCTTTTTCATAATACGCAATGCCCTAGTGCGTGCCTTATTTTGGCATGTCATTGCAATAAGTCCACTTACAAATGTTCCCTTGTATGCATGAATGCTATAATTGTGCATGCAAATCAAGGACATGTAATTACCCTGGCACTTTCAAAAACTAAGGTTCAATGCAGAATTTTAATTTGGCCAGTGTAATCAATCTGTTTTTAAAGGCCTATAGAACAGATTTCCTAAAATGTCTGTAAGAATCTGTTCTGCAGTTTGATTTTTTGATTGCCATGTTTTTTTTCCTTATTTGTGTTTATGAAAGTAAAATGTCAATTTACAAAAAAACCTTATTTTGTTTCTAACTGGTCTGACATAAGAGTTCGTGTGTTTGCTAGTGGAGAACATAATCTCTAACCCAAGGAACTTGGAGTGTCAGACCAGACAACGTGACACTTTCATGTACAGATGCATATGCACAGGATTCCACTCCTGACAAAATGGGAGAGATTTATGAGGAAAATACATTAAATGAATAAATATACATTTATTGTATACAATAATACATTATTGTATACAATAATACAATTATACATTAAATGAATAAATTATTGTGGTAAGGCCCTTCAGAGTTGGAGTTTTTAAAAGCGTACAGCTGATCAAGCATATTCCAGCTCCTGCTATTTTGTTTATAGCACAGAAGGTAAAGGAGGAACAACACGTCCTGATAACAGATCCTTTTGGCTGGACCAATTAAGCCTTGGGTGCCCTGGCTGAATAAAAAAAAAAACAAACAAAAACCCAAACAAAAAAAATGCAGGGAAGGAAACTCAGTGTTCCTTTGCAAAACTCATCTTCTACTTGAACAAGTGTAGTTGGAAAAGAATGAATAGACTGATCATTGCTTTTTAAGGAAACTGTCATCTGTCTGTCTGAAATCTCTCTCTGTGCTGTAATAGCTATTAACAGCATCTCTTACTGTAAACACTATTTTTTTATCTTTATTTCTCGTTCATACATATAGAAGTTCTGGTATATAATTAGCTCTGAGATACTTGACCACTTTTTCATACTAGTTATGTGACCAGGCAATTGATGGAGCAATAGAAAGATTTCTTTCTCCCCATTCCTTTTTTTTTTTTTTTTAAAGGAATGTTCACCACAGGACCAAGGGCAACTCCTTTGGCAAGTTTGCTTGTGCTTTCTGAATATTTATTTAGTATCATTGTTTAGTACTGAATTCTCTGATTAATCTTCAGTGACAGTAACTGCAAGAAAAAATTACACAGCTTCAAAAAGCGTGTGGGCAAATTCATGGCAGAAAAATCTACTAAGACTATTAAATATAAAACCAGAAAGTCCCTAAACTGCAAATTGCTGGAAGTTGGAAGACTGTTCCAAGGAAGTATCACTGTATCTTTTGCTCATAATTTTCCCTGGGCATCTGCTTTTGGCCAACACTGGAGACAGGGTAGTGAGCCAGACGAATCTTTGGTCTGACTCAGTCCTGTTACAATTTTATGGAAGTGTCATGAGAGGGATGTGACAGATGCAGGTGAAGAACCACTTTTTTATGTTATAGGTAGCTCATCTTTTTTTTTTTTTCCCTTTTCTTTCTTCTCTTTTTTCTTTCCTTTGATGTTGGGTTGTTTTTTTTTTTTTTTATTTTTTACTTTTTCAAGTAATAAATATGCTATGTTTTGCTCTGAGAAGCCACTTAGCTTCAGTTATTGTTTTGCCAAAGCTGGCCTTTGCAAATTCAATGTAACTGCAAATGTGGGGAAAGAGAAATCTCTCTATCCCTGGAGGAATTAAAGCTCTCAGTGAGAATTCACTGGGCTGATCCTTTGTGTAACCACAGTGTTGTTGCTGAGCTCCTGCTCTCTATTAGCCTCCCGTGCAGTCTAGGGTTTAACTTGGCAGAACTTAAAGTTTTCAGAGAAATTGGTTCAGCTCTTTAACCATCACGTTTACCAGCCCACATGCAAAATCCCTAAATATCAAAAGTCACGGATACTTTGAAAGCACGTGAAAATCCATGACTCACATGACAGCTGTGACAAAAATGCAGTCTTTCTTACTCCCCTTTTGTTTATGGTCTTTCAGCCAATTTCCAGTAGGACAGTATAGAAGTTAAAATCAATTTTCAAATAATGAATAAAATTTAATATCAATACCTTGAAATCTTTGCTAAAACTCAGATACAGTTTTCACTGTTTGCTTCATCTGTAGCTCTTTTAAAGTACAGAATAATAGATGAAAAATAGGTATTTTTTGCCTGAAAAGACTTTACTTTTATATTTCTTGTATTTATTTGTGGTTTAAAGAGTTCTTTTTGCACCTTTGGTACTCAGGTATTTACACATAAATATTCTAACATCCTTTCTTTTAAATACATTAATATGAATGTCAACCACTGCTAAAAGGGAGAAATCTTCAATCATGTGTTGGTAGATCAAAAGAAAATTGCAAGGGCTGTCAACAGTTGTAAAAAGCTTGAGAATATGTCAGTTCATGAACAAAATCAATACTCACAGATTTTGAAATCTCACCCGGCTATTGAACGGTAACTTTAATTTACCATAAATCTATGCAGCCAAAAGAGGTATCTCTGCCTTTCTCCCCTCCACTGCGCCCTTGGCTACTGCTTTTTTCTGCCTCCTGGGCTGGCACTAGCACCATTTTTCAGCCTGATCTTTCTGCCACATGGTTGCATAAACTCTTGCAGGAACATGGATGAGTGTGGGCAAGACTGTTCCTCTGGTGCAGCATCTCATTAAAGTGGACGTGTAATCACGACCTCAGTCCTTGGCTCTTCCATTAAGAATTGTGAGCTGAGTGGTTTATCTGGTTTGTTTCTGTTTCAGCTGAGGAAGGTTAAACGGGGAATGAGGCAGACTTTAAAATATGAATGGGAACCAGCCTCACAGTACCTACCCTAAGCGTAGGTTAATCTGGTCTCCAGTTGCCCCACAGGCAACAGGTAGCTGTGGAGTACGTGCAGCACAAGCATGCTGAGCTTCTGTACTGATGCTATCACCAAAACAAGCAATTTGCTGACAATTGACTGCAGTCAATTAACCACTTAAATGTCTGCCAAGGAGCATTATTTTGGCCATAATCTGAGCCTGACAAGGCCAGTTGCAGCTGTTAGCTGGAAAGGGGATGAGGGCAGAAAGTGAAGGACTCCTAGTAGATGCTGTACTGGGAGGTTGTAGCTGTGAGCCATTGCCTTCTCGCCTCCCTTCTCCTTGACTTCTGCTAACTGTTAATAAATTCTCACTAGGGAAGAAAAAGGAGTGGTGACCTCTCAGCAGGTTTATCAGCCAGAGGAAAGCAAGGACTGTGAGAAAGGGGAGGCCTGTCTAGACACTGGTGCTAATTCAGGACCCAGCAGGAGAAGAGCAGGACTGCTGCCACTGCTGGCTACTCGAACCAAAGTGCAGTCTCACAAAGGAAAGATGAAACATGGCTCCTGCTGACAAGTCCAAATCTTTCCACCTGTGTCATCTCCAGCTTGGTCTAACGGCTTTTTTTTTTTTTTTCTGAGCTCCTCATCTGGAAGCAGTGACATGACTACATCCTACCCAGAAAGGTTAGAGGTACTGGGCATTCAAATGAAGTCCAAAGCACGGTAGAAGCCTCCCTAAGCTCACACAAATTCATACATTAGAAAATTACAAGACAGGTGGTCAAATGAAAGCCTATGTGCTCCAGTGAAATAGATCTGCTGGGGAGGGGGTGGGGGTGGGAAGGAATCATCCAAGCCCACGGAGGATTAAATTACTCTGTTGAACTCAGTCTTAACAATAATAGCAATAGTCATGATCATTCCCTGCCTCTGAACATGGGCCAGTTAATAGTATCTCATGAATAAGAGCATAAAAGGCAATTATGACTATGGAGGCATGAATAGGGTCTACAACAAGCTTTCAGCAAGGCGAGTGACAAAATCCATCTGGATGAATGGATTGATTGAAATGTGACTGTCTAGAAAGTACAAAAACTGCTTTCCCTTTAAAGGGAAAGACTTGACATCAGAAGATACTTGGCCAGAAACAAACTAGGAACCCTACTTCTTACTCCTGACTCACCTACCAGCCCCTAAATGCCAAGGGTGCTTTTCTGAGCATTTAAAGTTTTGTTCTAATAATGGGCTGAAATTGTATTTCCTGACTCTTAATTGGTGGTGTTCTTCCTTCCTCTCTGTTTAAATAACATTATTGATTATATACTTTTTTTCCATTACCTCTCCTAATTACCTTGAAGCATAGATATTAACAACTCAGGCTGCTCACTATCTAACTTGCTTCTACAACCAGTAATGGCTGCTGTGTGGTGCCTTCAAGGAACAGGTGATGGGTATGTCTTCTTTCTATATTTATACTTGCTTTTTGCCATGGTTTCCAACTTCACCATTTGCTTGTTATATTCTTATTAAAGAAGGGTTTGAAATGTCATTTTGGACATTTCACCTCCAATAGTAATGCTCCTTAACTTCTATATTTTTTTAAAATTTATTTAATTCCTTTTTTGGATTGCTGTAGTTTTCTTTCTCATGATTTTTTTTCCCCCTCATTTTATATCTTGGTGAACTGTTCTTATCTGCAAGAGAAATAAAGGCAGAATGCAATTTTCCTGTTTCCATTACAATGTAGTTTAGAATCACATCTTTGAGCAATCCATCTTGAAGACCTGTTGGCTGGTTTCTGGTTTTGACTTCTTTTTTGGAGAAATTGTAACCTGTTGGGCCTTAATTATAATGACTCCAAGATTCTCCAGCTGCCTTGGATTTTACTGTTTCCTCTTGCTATATTTCTTCCACTACTCCACCTCTTCTTTGCCTCCAACTCTTCTGCTCTTCTTCTGATGAACTGAATTAAAACTTTCACTAGCAGAAATTATGGCGTGCAGCTGTGCACACCATTTGCTGATTCCAGATTCTTTCCCTCTGTTTATGCTTTCCACACAGATTGTTGCTGCCACTGGAAAAACAAATTAAATTGAACTGGCACCCAGCTTACTGGTGAGACTAGCAGTAAACAAACTGGGGAATGTTGGAGCTGTGTGATAGCCTTAAGAAACTGAAATTAAATAAAAAGTCCAGCTGCAATGAACTGTTTAGCACAAATGCCTAGAAAGTATCATGAAGGTGAGGCGTCCCAAAGGGGGATGACTGTGGGCTGATTTTTATTGAGCCTAATAAGCTTTGGTGCCTTTCTCCAGGTTAGGGAGCTAACAGGTTGACTTCGAGGCCCTGGGAAGGATAACTTGCTCTTTCTAAAAGGCCAAGATTTCTAGTAAAGCACTTCTTTCCATCCTCCTATTCTCAGCAAACCATTTTGCTTGCTTATTAGTTAATGAGTATGGAGAATAAGGGGAAACATTCCCTACTTGGTGTTAAGATACACATATGGGTCTGCTGAGATATTTCAAGTCTGTAACCTAACTGGCAAAAAATTGGGTATTTTCCAACGTGTGTCGCCAGCTGCATGTGAATATGCATCCCTGAAATGCTAGCATTTGGCAGCCATCAAGATCTGCAAATATTAAAGTATTCATTCTTGGATCTACCTATATGTTTATAACTTGCCTCCCCCAACTGTGTGTGAGAGTCCAAAACCAAAGAATCCCCAAATACCCTTTATATGCTCTCTGGCTCTCACTCCCACACACACTCGTACGTGCATGTGCATGTATGCATAGTTATTAGTAAAAAATACATGCAAACATACACAAAAAACAAGGCAGAAAGGATAGCTCCTCTTGAAGGAACATCATTTGCAAATTGCAGCCTTTGCACCTTCATTTTTTGTTCTTTTGTTTGATAGCAGATATTTCACGTTTCTCTTGCTTTTATAAGGTATTCTCTGCTGAATATGAAGTTACCAGAAGCATGTGGAGGGTAACAGGGTGGATTAAGGGCACAGCAAAAAATTGGTCCGAGAGAGAGTATGGGGTGTAAAGGAAGCTGCCAGCTAAAGAGAGGGCCTCTAAAGTGTGTGTGTGTGGAAATATCGTATGGGTTTTTGGATTCTTATTCCAAATGAACTTGCAAACCTCTTCTCCTGTGGGTCCAGCCAAGTGATTTCAGCCATTGCAAGTGATGATTGCTGTGCATACCTCTGTCGCAGAGGCAGCAGGCATCGCTGGAGAAACGTGGGATTTAACAGCTGGTGGGGGGAAGGGTGGAAAAAGCAGAAAATGACCCCCTACATTTGAAAGGCGTGATGTTTCTTGCCTTATCCCCCCTCACCCCCACCGTGCTTCCTTCCCTCCCTCCTACACACACATTAATAAAGCGAATAAGGATTTCAAGCTATGCAGTTCTTGGAAATAGGTTGGAGAGCCGGCAGCGCTGTAACTGATGTGTGCTTCTCCTCTTAGGAATGAGTCCCATGTGCTGCGCACAGGACTGGGGTGCAAAAGCCTCTCTGTTCCCCTGGTGCTGGGAAAAACAACATTTCTGAAGGCAAAATGGTATCGTATCTGTAAGATATACTGTAACTTTGTTTTTCACAAAAGCTGCTATTAGGCACGGTGTGGAGCTGGGAGGCTCTGAGCCGGGCAGGACGCTTCGCAGTCAGATTAAGGCAGTAAACACATACAGGAGATAAAAGTTTGAGATTCTTTGGAGGGAAACCTGGTCAGAATTCAATCTTTTGATGTGGACACGAGCTTCGTCTCCTGCCTTGCTTCTGCAGCCAGTGTCTCCAAGTTCCAGCAAAGTCAGACTGGAGGTGCAGTCTCTTCTCTTGGCCTTTCAGCCCCTGCTGCCGCCACCACCACCTCAAACGGGTGGCTGGTGCATTGGAGGTCCTGCTTTCCTCTGACTCATTCTCCTTTTCTGTCACAGTGACCTCCAGTGGTCCTCTTCATTTATGTCCTGGATGTTGTGTCCTAAAGAAATTGGGCTATTTTTTTCCTTTTTTTTTTTTTTTTTAAATTTTCTTATAAACTTCCTCAGCAAAACCTGTTGAAGTGAAGAAATGAGAATGCATCAGCTTTCTAACCAGATTATTACTGTTGTCATGTGGGCACTGTATTCCCCTTCGCTGAATGTGCAGGACAGGCATGCATCTGTAACTCTGGTGAAATAATTAGCTGGTGAAACAGAACCATTATTTGTGACTATTAAACGAATGAGTAAAACTATTCTGAGATCTGCCAAAATGTTCACATAGAAAAATCAGACTGCTTAAGGGGAGGGAGGGGGTGAGAGGCTTGGAAAAACTGATTTGCTCAAGTTTGAAACAGGTCAGGGAAGGCTGGGGGAGGGGAAGGGACTAACTTCATCTCTGAGGTGGTCCCACTTTCAAGAACTTTGTGAGCCCTCTTTCTGGAAGTGGTTCTCTTTATACATTCAGACTTGGCTGGCAGCGGTCACCTTGCTTGGCCTTCCCTTATTTAAAGAAACAGCTGCATATGTCAGTGTTTTTGTTGCTATTACTTTGTACCTTGTGCCAGAAGTTCTGAAGCTATAAGCCTGCTCACCTTATATGTACAGCATATAAATTTGTACTCTTGAAGAGGGACGATGGGACAGTCCTGGAAGACGGGAATGAAAGGAAAGGGCATCAGAGGCTGAGACACTTCTGTACACAAAGAAGAGATAAATTGTTATAGCCTGGAAAAGGAATTGTATTGAAAACAAGTCAAATACTTTCAAACTCAGAGGGGCCCTTGGGAATATTTTTTATGCAGGCAAAACTAGCAGTGAACTCAATGGAAGGTTTGCCTGATTAAGGGCAGTTGAATATAGCCCAAGAGCATCCCTCCACCCACCAACCCAAGCTTAACAAAAAAAAACCCCAAAAACCAGAAATGTGGGTGTTAAAGAAAGTGATCATGAGTGAATTCATAGTCTGTTGTTGAAAACAGTATCAGGAAAAATTTACGTATAAATTTCGTTGCTTGGAAATGCCTGCAGTATTCACTTTAGTTCTGCGATAGCTAGGCATCTCATCTGCTGTGAGACCTTCCTCATTCTTGCTAGCCTTGCCTAGTGGCAGAAGGGAAAATATTGGTGAGGTGCAGGATGACTCCCAAGAATCCAGTGTGAGATCAGAGTCTGGATTATGTGCTGGCTACTGATTTTTTTTTTTTTTTCCAGTTGCTTGAAGAACCTGCCCTCAGACAAGCTGAGTCTGCCTGTGCACACGCGGGTGAGGGCAGCCCGTCCCAGGGATAGCTCCTGCTAACATCAACAAAAGCTCTGCGGGGTGTTTATAGTGCTCCCAGACAAGCATTCCTTTCACAATACCTAACGGATGTTGTATATACCACTGTAGATTGTTCCATACAACCCTACCTAGGCTCTGACAAATAAGACCACATCACTGACTGCTCTTTCCCAACTTCAGGCCACTTGCCAGTGTGCTCTCTTTCCTCTTAATATGTTAAAATCACCTAAGATGAGCTGCACATTTTCCTGAGGTCTTTTTTTTTTCAGAAAATTTTAAATGGATCCTTGTAGTTGTTTTTCATTATGCATGCATATGTTCTTACTACGATGCTGTTTAAATAATAACATGCACAGCAAATTGTTCATGATAGTTTGTTCTAAATTTACTGGTGATTTTGGACTGTGAGACCAACTCTTGTTATGTCTGCCTCTGTTAGTCTCTGGCTGCTGGCTTTTTTTATAAGTGTAACTATTAATGGTCCCTGTGGGTTGATCTTTGTCTGATAAAACCGTCTCTTAAATGGATTAAATATAAATGACAGATCATCTGTCATTAGAGCTGCTCTTAACTCCAAGTATGTCATCTTATCATTATCTGAATAACTCGAATACAGTCATAGTGATTGTGATATATTTATTTAAAGTTTTCATTCTCCTGCCAATAGTGAGCCTCTGAAACTGAGCAAAGCTGAGAGCTCTGGATCCGCTTAGCCTTGTGGAGTCCTGACATGAGAGTAAGTGAAACGTAAAAAAAAAATATAAAATAAAAAAATCAGTGGATGTCAGCTGCATTTCATTAACGTAGATAGCATTTTCTGTATCTTATTTCATGATCTGGTGTTTCAAATATAAACAAATCTACTCTGTCCAGTAAGGAACTTCCTGTAGCCTTTGCACAACAGCTAGGCTACTTGAGAAGAGGCCTTTTAAAGAACAGCTTCTCTGTATCTTTCACACTTTAAAAACCCCAGGGTTTTGTCAAGTTTTTATACTGGTGCCAGCTCCTCACAGCATATCACTTGGAACTGACTGTCACCCAAGTGGTTGTCAGTAATGCTGCTCTGTGCTGCCCAGTTGTACCAAGAGACAAGCCTTCTGATCTTCCCAGTCCCTGCTGGTGGCTCTGTCCCTGCTTTTCCCAGGAGTACCCTGACTTTGCAGAGTCCATGCGTTGCCACCCTTTTACTGTGTGTGACTGATAAATTTTACATCTGGCAAACGTGCAGGAACTTTTTGTGATCTATTCTTGCAAGACCAAGCAGTCCTGTATGCAAACAGCCCCTCTGGGGCAAAGGAGACCATGCAATCCCAGCTTACGGATTGATGGTGAGCAGTCATGTGGGACTTGTGTTGGTGCAGGAGACTCAAACTGCTTGAGGCTGTAACGCAATCCTGTCAACCCAAGGGAAATTGAAGCTAACTTCTCAGTAGAGTTAGTGAGTTACAAGGAGCCTTGTCCTTCATCTCTTGTGATTTCATATGTGTGAGTGGAATGTCATCACTACACAATGAGAAGACTCTTAATTAGCCTCGAAAGCATGATAAGCCCATTTGGTCTTACGAAAAATTTATTAAGTCTATGTGCTTTCCTGGTAAATCTCACTTGGTTGTTATTGGAACAGGAGCTGCAGTGATACAAAAGGTAGAAAGGAAAAGAATCTTCTTGGCTGCTGGCATTGAAAACTGTAGAAACTTTAAGCGGGTACAGCAAAGCACTAAATCTCCCCTGTTTTGTCTCAGAATTGCAAAAGCAGACTGCCCTAAAAGCCTGACTGAGGAACTGGTTTCTAATACCCCCAGTTCCCATGTTGATGGGTCTCCACTCCTATGAGCCCCAACCTGGATGAGAGGAGCCTTGGGGCAGTTCACGTTTCACACTGAAGGTTGATCTGGTTGCAGGACTGAATCATTGATAAAGTGGTATACAGCCACTTTTTCTTCTTATTGGGAAAAGAATTGGTCTTATTTAGCTGCACTCAGTGATTTACTCTAACATGCTTGTGTGCTTTCACATCCTTTCAGCTATTTGAAGGTCAAAGAAGGCAAGAATTCGTTTACGAATATAGGTAAAGTGACTAACAGTGTGAAAATGTATCAGAGGGGGTCTTCGTCTTTCCTCTAGTGTAGCAACAAAATGGATAATTTGGATACATATTGGAAAACTCAGGTTACAAGACGGGATATTTCTTCCTTTTGTCGTGCTCTTGTTTTCTGCTTGAGGGATCCAGTTCTTATAAAATGCAGTTCTAATGGCACTAATCCACACAAATCCCTCCAGCTTTTAACATGCTTGTACGTGCACAGTCATGGCAAGAAGGGCTGTTCCACTATCTTGCTGCTAATGAAGGATTTTCATTAGTGCATACACGTACAGCTTACCCTGCAGTTAACACTGGGGAAAAAATCTCTTCAAATTTTCTGAAGTTTTCCTAAAGGAAACTTGTCCACAGTACACAAAGTGGGCTTAAACCTGTTCTCTAAAGTCCAAGCATGTATTCCAGTGTAGCAATGCACCCAGTAATGTGCACAGGATGCTCACCTGCGTTGTAAGAGAACAGGATCCAGCTGTTGGAAAAGGACAGTCCATGGCATATGCAGTGCAAACCACTCTGTTGGATCACTAACTCAGTCAGAAGGAGGGGCATGGAGAAGGTTAGATCATAGATATTTTCCACAGTAAATTAGTTAACAACTATAGGAAAAAATTATTGTAGTTGTGAGGAGAAGAGTCCAGGAAACTGATTAAAAGAGAGGACTCTAGAGGGTATATATTCAAAGAATTGTGTGGGAAGTTGTGTGCATAACTTCCACTGAAGTCAATGTCTAGAAGGGCATCGTGATGGATGGGTGATGAGAAACTGCCTTTAAGCATGGTCACCTTTATCTCGGTGAATGCTGAAACCTACGACTGACTATCTGATGACTGTATTCATAGCCTGAGTGAAAGAACTGGAATAACCAAACATGGGGGAAAAAAAAAAAAGAAAAAAACACAAAACAAACAAACAAAAAACAACCAACAAAAAATGTGTGTGTATATGGGCGGATGAGGGGTGGAGGGGTGGGAAGAGGCAGGCTGTACAATAATGTTTTGCCTTTCTCCACCAAGCTTTCAGTAGAGCTTAGAACATTTTAGAAAAGTGGGCAAGTCTGAACTCATTTTGAATAGCAACTGGGATAAAGAAGTAAAATGACTTCTCCAAGGAGCTCCAGTGCTCCTGTTGCTAAAATCGGGGTGAATGTATATGCCTCTTTCCCTGCTTTGCTGTTGAAACTCGTAGAAGAAAGTGCTGGTGGTCTCAGTAGAGAAAAAAATGTATACTTTTAAATGAGTTTGTTGCTCACATGACCTAGATCCTCATGCTGATGGTTTCCGTTCTACTATGAGAGGTATGGTGGCGGGATGTTTAAAAGGTAGTTTGTGCTTTCTTTACTTGTATCTATGGTGTAATTAAATAAAGACCTTCACACTCCAAAGAAACTATTCCAGCACCTTTTCTCTGCAGTAAATGACGACCAAATAACAAAATGTTTTAAACTCTTAAAGACTGTAACTAAATACAGCCAGCATTCCCCTACTTTCTGAATTACTGCAAGAGAGCCAAATTCTCTGTGGTGGCTCAGGAGATCCGGGATCCAGGGCACTTACTCATAAGTGAACAGGCATGCTTACTACACTGTAGGTGCATTGTGCTGGGAATAGTGCTGTCCACATGTTGAGATGGTGAATACCTAAAACTAAGCCAAATAGTTCCTGTGCCTGAAATCCCTTCCTTGAGAGCATAGAGTCATTTCATTAGTATAGGCATAAACTACATTGGCTTTTTTTTGTGTGTGTCTTGAAAGCCAATTAATGTCTGTATTTATGAAGGACGATGAAACAAACTCTACTGGAACTCCACTGTTGGTGAGTTACCACTGCCAAGTGCACAGAGCCTAAAATGATCTGGTTTTGAGGTCCAGCACAGCATAGCTGCTGTGAAGAACTGTCATCATTTGATGTCTCTTAACAGCTTTTGAGTTCTGTAGTAAACATGGTGACTGCTTTAAAACCAGACCAGCAGTAGGGTGCCAAATGTAGGTTCCCCTCGGAGGTCTTGGGCAGTAACAACATTTCTGAATGTGTTAGCTGGATCTGAGAGCAGCTGTTCAGTGCACTTCTGAGGTAGTTGACCATCTCCTACTATGACACCCTGGCTTCATTTCTTTGTAATTCTGACTCATCTTTGACCTCTCAAGATGAGAACTTCTAAACTGTTTTTTAGAAAATTTCAGCCGAAATAGTCATACCATTTTTAAATGCCAAGCAAGGTAAACACATTGTATTATCCATGTTAAAAATATTCTGGAATTCCTTCTGAGAAGCCCTAGCACCTTTGTGGCTCAGGTAAAAAATGGAAATTTGGAAGTGCATCTTCTGCAGTAGAAATGCTCTTTTATCACCTTAAGGAACACCTGGCCATGTTGTAACCCTCTGAAAAATCAAACTCTTTGAATGAAGGCTCCTTTATCAGCAAAAGCATTCATCACTGAACATGGTCCAACTCCTGTACGTGACTGGACTTTGACTGCACATCTCTTACTGAACAACCAAAGGTAGCCCACCGCCCTCCAGCTCCCACGTTCCACCAGGAGTGCAGACCCTGCCATCTGAACAGGCCTATGCTCAGAAGCTATGAGGGCAAAGGCAGACTGTCCCCACAATGCCTGCTGAGCCGGAAGATTGGGAAAAGACACTGGGATATGGCAATATAAAGCAACAGTGAGGAGGACACCTCCTTATACTGCTCTGGTTGGTTTTCCTGCTGGCAGGTATGTAGAGAGCTGGAGGAAGCTGGTCTGGAGAAAAGCTGGGATGAAGGGGTTGAAGAAACACAAGAACAGTGACTGTGAGCCAGGATGCAAAAGAGGGACTTTCTGAACCAGGAGACTGGTGGTGCAAGCTGACATGGGTGAGGTGAGGTCTGGGATTAGCTGGCCAAAGAGGAGGGAAGCTGCAGTATTGCCGGGGATGGTGGAGACCAGGAGAAACAGAGTTGAAAGGACTTGTTGGGGTGTGGAAAGGGAAGGAGGAGCGAGGACATGGTGGGAACAGATACAGTGAGCCAAGGAGAGCACAGGGCAGCTGACATCAAACAAAAAGACAAGAGCTGGATTTTGGTTTCAAGAGAGGAAAAGGACTGAGACATAGATGAGGAGGCAGAAGTGGAGGGAAGGAGAGGGAAGACACGTGGCAGAAGTAAAAACTGTAACTTCTGACTGTAATGTGGGAGCAAAGGGGCCAAATGAAAGTCACGTAAGCAAGGTTTCTTTTGGTACTTCCCAACTCTTGGAGTGCCTCCTTATCCATAATGCCATCCATTTTAGGAATGTTTAGCTGTGCACATGGGCCATGTAGAACATCAGGTGGGCAAACATACATGAATGTAGAAGTACAGTCTTCCAAGAGGTCATACAATGCACAGGTTGAAGCACTAGAACTACTTTTTTACTCCTCTGAAATAATTGTACCTTACATTTGACATCATGTATATCAGAAGATACCAGAATAAGTCCTGATTACTGCGAGGTCTGTGAGACAAGTTGAATCATGAGGGTTGAACTGTCTGAGAAACTGAAATCTCTGGAAGATTTTAGACCCATGCAGTTAGGAAGGCAAAGCTGCTGTAGTTTGGCTCAAAAATAGGGGTCTTCAGGATTTATTTTCCTGCAAAGCTGAGAGCTCAAAAAAACTTGCAATCAGCTTTTCAGAGTTAAGTCCAATGGCCTGTAGCATGGACTTTTGAACCATAGTCTGTGAACCACAGGATCTGTAGACAGCTTTTATAAGGTCTGTGTAAAGAAGCTCTACAAGAAAAACAGGACTTTTGTTTAAATTTGCTACAGTCACAAATTTTACATATAGAAAGTAGGAAAAAGTTGCAATTTCTTAATGAACAGGATACAGATAAGGAGGAGACTGGCAGGATTTCAATGTCAGGCCTCCTCTTATGAAGCGACCAGTTCTACAGTGCCAGGGTTTAGCATTTCAGGGTATGGTTTTGTTTTATGCTCCTCAGACAGCCCCTGTCTGCAGAGGATCATCCTTTCTGACAAAGACAAATTGCCCCTGTCCACTGTAGCTTTAGGTTTTAGTTCCAGCTGGGATATGCTGGTAATCCTGAGGTACAAAATTATCTTCTGAATATATTGCAGTTAACTTTAGTTGTATAAATCCAAGCATTAGCTGGATACTATAAATAGGCAGGATGTGCAAGGAGGCCAAGTTGAAAACATGCAGGAACTATGCCTTTTTTCTTTAATGCAACCCTGAAGTTGTGCTATGTTTCATCATGTATAATATTTTTCATCTGAAAAGGAAATGATATGCATGTGCTTTGTGAGTGTAGTAATTAACTGGACATAGTGAAGTGTTGAATTTCACACTTTGGAGAAGTGGGTAGGGAGGATGGGTAAGTTTTTGTCAATTTTTCTTGCTTTTAGTGTTTTCTTGGAGGTAGTTTTCTGCAAGATTGGGTAGAGAGCATAAATACATCTGTTTTATATTAAATGATGGCTGTACTTTGGCAATGGAAAAAGATGGCACTTAAAAAAAAGGAAAGAAGAATAAAAAAGAAAAGCTTGGCAACTACAGAATGGAGCAACAATTACAAGAACTATCTTAAAATTCCCAGGATTTGTAATTTATTTTTCCACGCTTGCATTCTTCTGATGTTGCTGATGTTAAAGGAGTGAGACAGAGGAAATTCGGTAGGATTTTACAAAGTACAGATATCTCCGTGAAACAATCTCCTTTATTCAGGTTGCCCCCACAGCAGCTGCTGTGATTAACATGTGGGTGGTAGCAAAAGGAATAGGAAGCAGGACTAATATGTTCACTTTAAAAAAATGATAGGAGATTACAAATTTTTTCTGTTGTTTTCTGCAGGCAGTGACCATGAAGTAGGGAAGATGGTCTCCCCCTTAACTGCAATTAGCTATGGGTATAAGGCAGAAGTAAAATTGATGCAGATGTTTTTCAGAAATAGAGCCATGTGAGACATCTTTGGTGGGAAAAGTTATTCAAGCAATGCAACGGTACCTAGTGATGTGTCAGCTACTGCAGTTTCCATTTTTATTTTCCTTCATATATTCACCCAGGAAACACTCTTTCCCCCCCCCCCTCACATTAACGTAAGGTGATCCCAAAATACAAAGTCCTGAGACTCTACTGATGTGGTAGATATTTTCATCTTTGAGTGAAGTTGGTGGGAGCCAAGGATCCTGAGTATCTGCCTATTTTTGAACAAGACTACGGGGTGTGGCATGTGAGCACCTTCCAAGAGTGTAGTAAGTGATGCATCCCCTGGGGCTGTTTTTCACATCCTCTCGCTCAGAAGAGTGCAATGCTTCAGCCTTTGCAGGGCTAGGGGCTGGAAAGTTTGGGAATCCTCTTTCCCCACAGAGGGGTCTGGGCTATATGACAGTACCGCCAGGTAGTTCAGCAACTTAGCTGACTTGAAATAGAACACTGGAACAAAATATGTTTTGAGTGATTTTTAAGTAAAAGCTAATGTGAAAATGTGGGAGTTTGAACCAATGTAAACACATTAAATTCAAAATGATTTTCAAATGTAGTAAAGAAAAAAATAGTGTTCCTGCACTTGAAATTCCTAAGGGACACATTTTTCCTTCTGAGTCATGATTTAATTAGATTATATTTTATTAGACATTCTTTACAAATTTTAAAATACTGCTATTATACATGCACAAAGGAAAATCAGTTTGAACAATTGTATGTAGGCATTCATTGAAGTCAACCACAAAACAGGAACATTTTATGTCAGTTATCAATGTACTTGATATGTATATCTAAAGTGCATTATGTTACAAAAAATATAGAAAGTCAGCAGCACCAAGATACGTTCACAAAATAAATACACCAGTCAACAAAATAAATTATGGTAAATGTGACAATAATAATTGTCTTAGCCTTAGCAAAAAAAAAAAAAAAAAAAAAAAAAAGGAAAATTCACAATAGCCAAATGTGCAGTTTCAGAGAGCAACGGGGGAAAAGGTTTTATTCTGAGCATTTACAATATTTACAAGTAATAAATATTTTAATACTTCCCATATGTTCACTATTACAGAATACTGCAATATGTCTTCCAAAAATCTCTTGCTGAAAATGTCAGCGCCTCCTGCAAAGAAAAAAAGGACAGAAAAAATAGAAAAATTAATTTTCACTTCAAATACATGGACACAAAATTAATAGCAAGAGTGCCACAGACTATAACGGATGTACACTGCTCAGAAACTTTTCCTGTAATAGGGCAAAAATGCTGCAGTTTTAGACATCTTTTCAAAACCTCTACTATATTTCTTTCAATGCGACTCAGCTATATGAAGACCTGCAGTTTGTCATGACACTGAGGCCATCTATTCCATTCTATTGTACACTCAGAGAAACAGGAAGGGGCTTCAGTTTTCTTTAGAACCTCACACAAGAAGATTCCCAAGTACTACAGGTAGAAAAAATGTATCAACCTATAATAAATATACCAAGTGCTAAAAAGAAAAAAGTACAGTTGGAGAAACGATAAATTGGTTTTGAAGATAAGAAAAAGAAAGTCTTTCTTGAATAGTGGCAATCATGCCCCTGCTGTATTAATCACTTGGGAGTAATGCTGGGCTTCTGACTAAAACAGTCTCACTGGGCTAATTTGGTCTATCTTTCCCACTGATAGACAACCTATTAAGACAAGGGTCTGTTCATCATTGAGGCAAATATTTCTATGCTGTCATGAACATGAGTACATGCAGTACTTATGTAGTAGAGACTGCTCGGGTCTGGAAGCGAACAGACCCTTGATAGTGTGTCTCTTTAAGTGCTTGAATGAATTGAAAGACTATAACCCTGGAACTTTCCTTCCCTGAGCCAAAGAGCTGGGTCCTGAAAGAAAATTAGCATCTTGTCATGTTAAGTTCTGACTCCTGTTGCATTCAGTCAATGCTGAAAGAGTCAGAGGTATACAGTCCTAAGATTCGGGAGTTTTTGAAGGGATGCTGACAGCCTGGTGTGAGTTCTGCAGGAATTTTAAGTTACTTCTTAGTGGTGCTGCAGGAAATAGTGAAGGGTTGGGCTTTTTTCCCTTCTGTCCCTGTGAACAGCACATTTCTGTAATACACGTTGGTGCCCTGGGGAAGAGCTATAGGGCGGAATGTGAAGCTATAGGATGGAGTGTGATTCGTTGCTGGACTGATGGCCGAAGCTGTGGGTAGCGTTTCACATGGCAGACGTGTGTGGGCGTGAGACACACACACACACAAAAATCCTTGAGAGCTTAGGAGAGGTTTGAAATGTGCACATTGAATGTGAGCCTAAATTTAACATAAGGGAGTCTACTCATTTGAAAGGTTTCTTAGGAAATTAAGTAATAACGTCTTAATCGAATTGGAATGAGAATATAGCTGGAATGTCCATGAGAAAGAATTTTTTAAGTGCCTGGAATGGAAACGCTAACATGAAGCTCCTTAATAATTAACTAGTAATATTAGGGTGTATTCTGGCTGTATTACAACATGTATAATAATGGCACACAGTTCATACAGTGTGACTATATATGTGGGTCTGCACTAGAAGGGCTTATTTTTGAGAGATTGACATTTTCATTTTGGCTGGGATTTTAGGCTTTGTTTTAGAGTTTAAGCTAAGCCACATCTTGACAATGGGCTCTGTACTAATGACTACTTGCAAGCTGCTTACTGTGATTTGGTCCCAGATTTTGCAAGATTGGCTTCTTTTAAGAGATACTTCTTGTAGTAAGTCAAAAGATCTAAAGAACACATTACTTTTGGTCTTTTTTCTGACCTAAACCCAAAATTTTGAGATCGAGATTGTCCAAAGGGAATTGGCATGAGGATTTTAGTTCAGTGTGTTGAGCAGAAGAGAAACACAGTGAATACAGTGAAAAGCACACTTAAAGTTGTGTAAAATGGTGCTGCATTATGTACATCCACTCCTTCACTGGAAAGTAATGATGCTTCTTCCAAACTGCAGCTACAAAACCAGCTTGTATTGCTGTAGCATATGGTAATCCTGTCTGTGCCCACTTCTCCTTGTCCCCCACCCACAGATAGAGTAGAAGTTCCTGATTTAGCTCAGGAGAGCTGAGGATTCAACCTCACTCAGATGTGATCATCCCTCCATCTAAAACGTGCTTGCCCGCCTTGTGCCATCAACCACATAGACAACTGCATTGAATCTGACTCCTCCTAAAGTACATGCCAGGGAGTCGGAGCTGGCTTTCATTTAAAGTATAGAAATTAAATCTTTTGCCAGCCTACTGGGATAACTAAAAGCTCACATACTAGCTCTGTACTTGTGAAGGAGGAATTATGTTTTCCTGTTTCATAGCTTGTCTTTGTTTAATCATCTTCAATTAAGCATCTAAAATATAGGTCCTCTTTAGGAACCTGTTTCTTGCCCTGTAGAAATGTTGCATCTCAGGCAATAATATCAGTAAGGTAAAGCTGTAGATTGCCATCAGCAGTCTGGGCTCCACAGTAAGGCTAACTGCCTTCAGCCATCCAGTCATACTTGAAACAGAAAGGCTGAACCAGGAAAATCAACAGGGTTGTACCTGTCATTCTTTTATATATCCCTTCAGATATATAACCAAAGACAAAGTAGTAAGAAAAAGCAATAACAGCCAAAATGCCCTAGCATGTTTTTTCCCTGCATTCAAGATGTCTACTTGCCAAAGACAGGTGCTATGTATTGGCCACCACAGTTCCTTAATATCTGTTGAAACATCAGGCGACTCCTGACCAGATCATGCCTTTCCTAAGGTGCTGAGACAAACCAGCCTCTCGTTCTTTGCTACTAACTGCTACAGCCATGCTAACTGGTTTGTGGTCCGTGACACAGAATGCCTAGCCCTAAATGCCTGTAACTCCAGTCGATGCCAGCAAAAGTTGAGGTGATGGAGCGTGTTGCAAACTGTACCTGTAAAGTTTAACCCAAGGCTGGATTTTAGTAAATCCTACTGCTGGCATCTTTTTTTCTAAGGGATTTACTGTGAGCAAGTGGCACTTCTCCTATGTGCCTATTCTTCCAAAGTGACGGGGAGAAGAAGCGGAAAGGGTGAGGTTTTTGCTGTTGAAAATGCAGACATTTAAGGAGAACTGGACTCCTTCGCTCTGTCTGCAAGTGTGAGGACTTCACTCCAGGTAAGACAACTGCGAGGAGATGAGTCGCTTGGGGCCACCTACGTTGAAGTCTCTAGCTCGCCACTGCCCTGAAAACCCTTCATTGTCATACATGAGGGAAGTACATCTCTCTCCAAAAGCAGCACTCAACATTTTTCAGCAGCAACGTAATTGTTTCATGAGCTGGTAAAAAGATGGAGCTGAATTAAAAAGTCCTCTAATGGCAGGGAAAATTTTATGGCAAAAGGCTGGTTTGCATTGTTTGCAGATATTACTAAGAGACAAATTTTCCGTGTTCTCCCCTAAGGTTAAACAGTAAAATGAAAAATTGTAAAGTGAGGGTAGGAAAGTTGCCAAAAAGGGGAGGCGCCGAGAGGGAGGAACGAAAACTTCGCCATTTTATAGATGCAGAGCCTTAAATAAAACTCAAAGCTTTCAGTCTGCTGAGGCCCGAGTGTGGGACCAAGATCTGAAGCGAGAGACACTACGGTTAAAACAGGAAAGGAAATTTTAATGGCCATGATGTGCTTTCTTTTTCTTTTTTTTTTTTTTTTTTTTCCAGAAATAACTTTACTTACTACTCACTCAGCTTCAGGAAGCTCATTTTGGCAATAAGCTCTTTACTTGAATTGTATGCCATAGGAGAGAAAGACCTTGTCACCAATGCGAAGTGGAGAGAGCACTTACCTCCAGAAAGCACCTTGAGACTCCTTGAAACGCCACTGCCCAGCTATGAGCATAAAGGCGTGCTATTACTCCAGGCTGTGTGAAGCCTTGGCCTCACACACTGAAGGATAACAATTTCAAGAAATATATGGTATGCCCCCCAAAACGATGTAGCAGGATTACCTTAAATTGTGATTATGTGTAGTAACAGAGTTGTCCAAGAATGGACTCTCAGTCATGTCGCTTCCATACATGCCAGAATTTAGCCAAGTTGAGCGGGCTCGCCTCTTTTTCTTCTCTTGTTCTTTACGTTTTCCAGGCTTTGCTTTCTTTTTCTTCCCTGACACCTTCAGGGGCTGCTCCTTGTAGGTCTGTGATTTGTTTGTCTCCTGAGTTAGGTATCTGCCCTCATCTTCACTACCAAATCGGACAGGGTAGTTCTTCGTGTTGGTAGCAGGCTTAGGGTTAGGTGAAACCTCTGAAGTTGCACGGATTTCTGCAGTGTTGACACCTTCAATTAAATTTTGAAGGAATATTCTTCTTCGTAAGTCTTGGATTGACTTGCCCTTGTCATGCAATAGCTGGTGCTCTGATACAGCCCGTTTGCTAAAGAAAGAGAAGAGAGGAGGGGAAAAAAACTTTTAGGATTTAGTTATTGCCCGGTACTTGGCAGAGCTCCTGTGTCCACTGGCAGGGGCAGCAAGAGTGACTGTGTACCAGCTTTCAGGCTTGGAGACATCCAGTAGAGTCAGACTGCTGGAGCAAGTCCTGCTTCTCAGAGTAGCTGCTCCCTACAGAGAAGGGAAAGACCTAAGCGGGTAATAATTCTCAGCTGACTGATCACACACCACTGGACCTGGAGTCAGATTAGTCACTGCTCTGTTCTAGGAAAGCATTACAGCTTTTAATATATCACACTTCAGGCAGTAAAAGCAGGAAGGCAGTTGTCAGAGATAGGAAAATTAAAGGGTCAGATAATGGAGCGCTGCAGTCAAGCAAGAGAAGGAATAACAAGTATGTTGTACTGAGGCCGGAAGCAGTGTTTATACAGCATCGTTCTAATAATTTTCTTCTGCTCAGTCATGTAATTCAAAAAGGTAAATAAATGCATAAAAGTGCATTTCATTTCTAAATTTAAATGAGTGCAATTGCAGGAGTGTAATGGAAAAATGTTCAAATTTGGGTGCCTAAGATGTAGGCGGCTCAGTCCACAATGAGCTATCCAGAGAGGCAGCAGCCTGAGCATCAGCAGAGATGAGCCTTGAACTCTCCTGTTGATTTTACTGCTTGACCACTTGTGTCCAATTATGATTTTAGATGCCTTTCTAGTATTCCTTTAAGCACAAACTTTTGGGGCCAAATTTCTCATCTGCTGTGCTCTTTGAGTTTTAGGCTCACCCTCTTCACTGGGTCTTCTTCAAGAACATCCTGGTTTGTTTGTGTGGGTCTCTGGTACTTTTCCAGAGTTCGTGACCTTTTGCTTCACTAATCTCTGTCCTGTTTTCAAGGAACTGGGAGACGATTAGCTATCTGTCTTTTAGAGAAGTTGTACTGGTAAAGAAGGTATGAAACATCTAAGGAAAGAAGATACAAGTGGCACCTGGGTAATAAATAACTGTGAGAAAATACATGCTTTTTCCTTGGTGTAGGATAGATGCACGTCTGCACCGTGAACCACAGAGAGTGCAAGCTGGGATCTTAGCTATGTTCCCATGAACACTATAATATAGTTTATCCTTCCAATTGCCCTACTTCAGTGTGCTGAGATTGGCTATGTATCCTCTCATCTTGCATCAGGGTACTGCATGTGACTCGATTTTTACTGGCCAAAGAAAATGAATTCATTGCCTTGTCTGTCATATAATCATTTGGTCAGTTAGCTGGATAAGAAGTTGTTTCTGCATGTGGGTGAAATGGGAGAAGACAGAACTGTGAGTGAATATTCCTTCCTTCCGTCTCATCCCTATTTATCCTGTTACATTACCAGGTTTCAAAATGTGGTGGACAAAGATAGTATACTAAATGATTGAGAGTGTTCTGTAATTTATCTTTACCTGTCCCTTCAGCCAAACGCTTTAGATTTGTGGTGGGATCAAGAGTAGAGCTATTTGGAATTGGAAACTTCAAGTAGCATCGGTTTAAGGGCATCCCCTTCACTTTTTGTCTTCGCAGAGCTGCACTTTTTGAGTATTGGGTTCAAGTGATGGATTCAAGTGATACTACATCAGCGTAAAATTCAGACAGCAGCTTTCTCCCATTCCACAATGAGACTACAAGGTGGCGGTTGGTTTTGCAGCAGGGATACTGTAGGTGGATTTGCAGTAGGTGATGCAGTAGGTGATACAGTAGGGATACTTCCCCAAAATCAGGCCTAGCTATACTCAGGTTTGTGAGTGCACATTTGACCAAATATTGTCTATGTTTTAAGCATCCCTAAATCCATTTTGGATTACATCAGACTTTAGGACAAGTATTTCATGCCCTTCAACTCAATGTCCCTAAGCAAAAATGCAACGTGATAATACTGTGCTGAACCCATATTGTTTCCTTATCCTCAGTGCAGCTGTGACCATTAACGCAAGCTCAAGATCTCCCCCAGGAGAATTTTTTTGACCAGTGCACTCCCTGAAGCTCTCCAATGGCCACCTCTAACAACCTTCTCACTAAGGTGAGTCTGATTTGCAAGTACACTAATAAAACTAGCACCTCGGGCTCCTCTGAGTGGTATGCTTCTGTGCTGCTTGTCAGACTGTCCATTGTGGCTCATGTTACACTCCTTGCTTCAGGAATCTGGTTTCCCATGGGAAATGCAATTCTCCTTTCGCTCTTCCAGTTTATCAAAAGCATACAAAAACTTAGTGCTTTACTCAGTCTAAAACAGTACGTCTCATATGTGATGAGCAAAGCTTTCCTACCGCCTCTTGTAAACTACCAAGGATAATTCCTTTTATCACAGACAACCTAAAGCTGCCTTAATCCTGTAATGTGTATTTGGTCAATTTACCCACTGTGACAAAATCTTGACTCTCTGAAGCCTGTTATTAAAGTCCTCTTGATTGAAAAGCTGTTCCATTTTGCAGAGCTGAAACCTAGAGATTTGGTTCCAGTACACACAAGGCAGTCAAAGAGCATTACAAGATCTACATCTTGTGTGAGTATGCATTTCCAAAATAATGCAGGGATTGACGTGTCAGGGGTTAGTGTGCCAAAGAGGGTGGGTTTCTCTTTAAATGTCTGTATGATATTTAGCACCAAGTCTGGCTCCAAATAACATTCTGCTATTCCAGATGATTGTATAACATTACGTAGTGTTACATTTCACATGACTTCTATTACTCAGGCAGACTTAAGGATTACATTTTGCCTACCAATTTCCTTTGTATGCTCTTGATCAAAAATCTTCTTAAAACAAAGAAGATGTGGTAGATACATATCTCTGTGAACTTCTGCCTCCTTCTGCCTCAGTTATTCAAACAACTCCTGTGTTTATAAATCAGGGAAAAATACTTGCCCAAGAAGGCTGATGTAAGAAGTGCTTCCTAATGGAGATATCAACAATATCTCACCCACACACTGAGAGTAGGAAGGCAATGGAAACTGGAATGATTGCATTCACATATTGGGTACAGTATGTAAAAAAATATTAGGCTGTTAGGGTTAAGATGACCCACTAGAGGTCCCTTCCATCCTTCTATAAAATGTGCGCTTCTCACTCAAGGAAAAAGAGTCTGACCCCAAACAAAGTGCAGTAAATTCTAAGCTTACATGTAGTAGGCACTTTTGAGAGAGGGATGTTGATGGTTTGTATTTGACCACAGTGTCTGAACTAATTACTGTGTCCAAGTACTCTATGCACATATGGGACCTGATGTCTCATTATGGGGAAAAGAGTAGAAACCCATGACTTGTGACTATTCTGACTTCACGTACTTCCAGGTAAGCTGTTCTTTTCAGGTACATGCCCTCTTCATTTTTTTCACTGGCTATCTAGCATCACCGAGAGGCAACAAACATTCTTTAAGCAATAAATTTCTGTCTCAGAGTTGCTCTTATCTAGCTGTTGTTATCCTTAACTATTCACATTCAGTCTGATCATAAGTTCTCCAAAATAGCTGGGAAGGATTCAGTCAGCTCTCTGCCTGTGTTTTGCAAGACTGAGTGCCCTTGCCACTGGCTCCAAAGGGAGTGAAAGCTGCTCGACCTACCTCAGGGTTAGGAAAAATATTTTGAACAGATCTGGGGACATGATGCTGTGGTGTCTGGGCATGCTGATAAAAATATCTAATTTCACTTTGAGGCATTACTGGGTTTCTTAGAAGTTCTTTAGCAGCTAAAGCATTTCTATAACAAATAATACACATGGCATTCTTCTCTTGGGACAATTTGCTATTGCTTTCCATAGGAGATTTGCCTCAGTAAACTCTGCAAAACTAGGCCTATGTAATTTTGATTATTTTTGCGTGGCTATAATGACGTGCTTCAGTATTTTCACCCGTTACTGGTTTAAGCCTTTGACAGGAAAAAAAAAAAAACCAAACTCCAGGCTTAAGTGAGTTATTAACCATTAACTCTAGGAATGGTTTGTGGTGATATTAAAACAGGACATATGTTTGAGTGTGGTGTCTGTGTTTGTGTTGTACCCACAAACAAAACTATGTGAATGCCACTAACTGACAGCTAACTGGTTTCTTCTGTGTGTTTTACATGCCATAGCAAAGAGGGAGCTGAGAAGTGCATTTTGACTGCTTGGCTTCCACTTTCTACCCACCCCCCCCAGGATGTTTGGGATGTTGGGAAGACCTCCAATCCTGACCTTTAAAAACAAGTGTTAGAACAATGTTAGCTTCGAAAAGAGAAAGAGTATTTCTTAGCAAATCTAACTTTTTAAAAAATAAATTTGACTTAGGTCCAGTTCAGAATTTCCTAGCCAAAAAAATACAGCATTTGACTGAACTTCATTTATTTTAGTTTCTTTTTTTTCTGTTTCTGAAACTGAAGTTTGGTTCCTCTGTATCCCAAGAGAAGAAAATAGCCGCAAATGAAAGAAATAGGTCAACAATAGTTTGAAGGAGCACAAATCAGCTAAGCATTAATGGACTGGGAGGAATTATCAGCAATAACATGTTCTACACAATTTGCTGTAGGAGATTTGTAATAGCTGTCTACCTGGTGCCAAGGTTTAGGTGTGTCTGAAGTCACTTCACCTGGGGGATTTTTTTTGTTGTTGCTTAAATGGCAGAGGAAGTGCTATTTGGAGATCTTGTCCTTATGTATGCAATAAAACAGTTTCAAGGAAACTCATCTGAAATTCAGTTTGCCGTGTCATGTTTCCCTATAAGTTGTGTTTGGATTTTCCAATCCTCTTTCTCCACCCTGACTTCTTTTTGAACTTAGTAACAATCCACCCCTCCACAGTACGACTGAAGTGTTTCTTCCTCAGAAAATCTGATACAAGTTCAGTGAAAAGCCAGCGAGTTCGATGTGTGAGACAGCTGCTCCTACATCAGCCCAGTGGCTTCTCTTCTGCACTTTGCGTAGGGGTATTAGGATAAACCATGTTGATTATTTTGGAAGGAGCAAAAAGGTCATTTCCTGAACAGACTCTCTTAAGTTACATTACTATTTATCAAAAAATATGCTTCTGCCTCCAAGTCAGATAGATACTGGACTCCCTTTGCGTATTTATTTTTTTTTTTTCTGAAGTGGCAGAAATCCAGAGAAATTGTTCAGTGCTTCACCTTCATGACAGCCCTCGCTACCGCGTGTTTCCCCTGTCCTTATCAATATTGGCCGCCTGCCAGGGGCGAAGAAGTATATGGGACTTAGAGTAACGTATAGCGGTTCGATAAAACGGGATGCTTCCCACCCGGACCCTTCCCCGGGCACAGAAAGGTGGGGACAAGCCCCCAGCTGCTTCCCCCCTCGGGAAGACCCTCGGCTTTAACATCTCCTTCCCAAAAGCTTTGGAAGTTCCGACAACTGAAAAAGCGCCCCCTTTCCCTGCCCCGAACGCCTTCTGCCC
>JAHREE010000220.1:2563409-2577754 GCA_033628505.1 Tringa tobata
AAAAAAAATATATATATATAAAAAAATCGTGTGGGGGGTTTTGCCAAATCTTCTGTCTGATTCCTAGAATCCAGTAGACACCGAAAGGAATAATTTTCAAATTTGAGGGCAAAGAGCCGGTTATTAACTCATCAAGCCTCTCCCTGCCGTTCTCCAGCCCCGCGGTGCCGGCGGCTGGCACCCCGCGGCGGCGGGGCGGGCGGCGGGGCCGGTGCGCCCCAGTGAGCTGTCCATGGTGGTGCGGGACCGGCGGCCCGTTCCGCTCCCCTCCGCTCCTCTCCGCTCCTCTCCGCTCCCCTCCGCTCTCCTCCGCTCCTCTCCGCTCTCCTCCGCTCCTCTCCGCTCCCCTCCGCTCCCCTCTGCCCGCCCGCGGGCATCCCACACCGCACCGGCGGGATGAGGAGTGGTGGCTCAGGGCACACACGTCCCTGTGTCACTGCCTCCCCGACCCTGGCCTTCGAGGTGCAGCCATCCAGCCCCGTCCCCACCGTCTCGACTCCTGGAAGGCGCCACTCGAATCCCAAACCGTGGGTATCATGGAATCACGGAATTGTCAGAGTTGGAAGGGACCTTCTAGAGACCATCCAGCCCAACTCCCCTGCCAAAGCAGGGTTGCCCAGAGCACATCACTCAGGATGGCATCAAGGAGGATCTTGAAGATCTCCAGAGAAGGGGACTCCACACCCTCCCTGGGCAGCCTCTTCCAGGGCTCTGGCACCCTCACCCCAAAGAAGTTCTTCCTCAGATTTGAGTGGAACTTCCCATTTTCCAGCTTGTGCCCGTTGCCCCTCATCCTGTCACTGGGAACCACTGAAAGAGTCCGGCTCCATCCTCCTTCAACCCACCCTTTAGATGCTTGTAAACATAGATAAGGTCTCCCCTCAGCCTTCTCTTCTCCAGGAGCCCCAGCTCTTTGAGCCTTTCCTTGTAAGGGAGATGCTCCAATCCCTCCATCATCTTTGTTGCCCTACACTGGACTCTCTCCAGCAGTTCCCTGTCTCTCTTGAACTGATGAGCCCAGAATTGGATTCAGTATTCCAGTTGTGTCCTCACCAATGCAGAGCAGAGGGGGACAATGACCTCCCTCCATGTACTGGCCACACTCTTCCCTATGCAGCCCAGGGTATGGTCAACCTCAAAGAAGCAGGCAGCTACTGCAGACACCTCTCCAAGGGAGACCTAACAAACCTACTCCCTCCAAGTGCTCATGGCGCTTGAAACATGAATAGTAGCAGTGCTTTCCAATGGCAAATGTATTTTCATCTATTCCTCTGCAACTTTAAGCTGTTGAGCCACTCCTCTCTAGGCCTGGTCTTGACTTCAGCTTTAAGTATCTCTTAACATAGGTTGGGCTGTTGTATTTGCTCCATTTTTGTGACTGAATATCTATTAAATACCAACAGGAACAAACGTGTCTGGTCTATTTAACTTACAGACAACCATTATCAAGCTGGGCTGGCTGGAGAACAAGAATTCAATTTAAAGGAGGGGGTAGAAGCATTGTAATTTGTTTTTGCACTATGTTGGAACAAAATCCATCCCTTTAGACATTTTTCTGAGAGGAGACAGACTCACCTCCTGTCTTGGAATGGCTTAGTGGTTAGTGTACTCATCTGGGATGTGGGACACCAGAGTTCAAGTCCTTCCCTTCTCTGATTCAGAGCCCTAATCCCCGGACTGTTGGCTTCTCTCAGTTTCATCCCAGACCTAAATCCTTTCCAATGACACTTGTGATGAATTGATATTTTCCAATGGGTGAAAAATAAATGTTTTGTTAAGGAAAAATTCCCCCTAACGGTTATGCTGAGCAGCCTGGGGTTTTTGATTAAACAAAGAGAAGTCTAGACTGCCATCACATAACAATGGAAGGGAATTGCAAGTTGTGAAAAGAAGTGGTGTGCTAGGGAAGCAGAAGGAGTTTTCTTCTTTGGTGGCATGCAGAGCTAGTGTGGTTAAGGCATACTTTCTTTAGCTTTATGTTTGCAAATTATTTTGAAAAAATGAGGACTCTCTCCTTCCCCATGGGCACATGGGACTAGTATGGTTAAGGTTTGCTTTCCTTAGATATAGTTTTGTTTGATATTTTTCTGTTTCTTTAGCAAATGGAACACAACAGAAAGTTACATCTTCGAGCATATCTAGCCTCACTTGACTTCCTAGCTCAGATGACAGGCTGCCTTTCCTGGGCTGATGGAAATAACTTGTTTGTGTGAAGCTTGAAGTCACACCTATGAATCTGGATAGCAAGGTACCATAACATGCTCTACCATGAGCATAACCTTCATTTGTTACCATTTCCTAAATGCATATCTTTGTTTTATGTATTTTATTTTTTATTAATCCATTTATATAATCTCCTTTCACATCACATTAATGATCCATTTTCATATCCCTTATTCCCAGTGGACCAAACTGCATCTTTAAACTTTTCCCAGAAGTCATGGGATCTGGTCCAGCTCTTACTGAGACCAAACAGATTCTCTTCAGTCGCTTTATTTGGATGGTGATCAGCATCTTACATGGCCATCCCTTCTATAAATTTTGAATGTTCTTTGATCTCACAGTAAGGTTATTTTTTCAGACATGATGCCCCATAGGGTGCAAGGCCCAAGCTGTAACACGAAAAGTGGAATGGCCACCTGACTTGCTTTAAACAGGCCATGCGTATGAAATGTAGCCCATAGAGTTGCCCATGACATGCTGCATAATCAGCTTGAACAGCAGGAGGTGTGAGCAAGCACATTTTTAGCGGAGCCTCAATTAACCCTTGCAGGTTAGGGTTCTAAATTTACTAGCTTATCAAATATGCAATTCAATTAACCTGAAGAAATAAATAAGGGTCAACTGTAAAAGTTATATATTAGTTGTTATTTGTTTATCCCAAGTTGATTAAACTGCTCCTTAAATCATTTTAACACTTTTTTTTACACTGAGGTTAATTGCTCCTCCATCTCTAGTTTTCATCTCTTTTAATAATAGAAACAATAATTTGTGAATTTGTGTGTTTGGTCTAAACTATCAGTGGTGCCCTCCAAATTGGTCTAAAAGCTGATTTTTGTTTCTTAGGAACATCGACTGTTTTGTTTCTACCAAAGGCTTGAAGTAGTTTCAGTGGCTGGAGGAGATGGAAGTGTAACGGTGTCAAAAAGTCAGTAAAGCAATATTTGGCTTTAGCAAGCCAAGGTGGCAAGGTTTAATTTTCTGCTAAAAATCAAAAAGTAGTTAGAGTTTTGGCTCTGAGCAGGACTGGACATTGACAGTCAGAGTTCCTGGGTTCTGCTGCCCTTATTGAAACCACTCCGTCTTCCAAGCCCTTGAGATGACTTGAGTCTTTTACAGGTTCTTAAGCTGACAAATGAGGGAATGACACATGGGAGAAGTTTCTAAGAGCAGCCCGTATGACTCAGGGGTGGCTTCTGTAGTCATAGTGCATGTAAAAACAAAGCCAGCTATACTTAGTGCTGGCTGAGGACGGCTCTAGGAAGGATCTGTAGGTTGCTGTACGGGCAGGACTTACATCCAAGACTGTAATACACAGCCCTGACAAAAGGAGGCTGTAGACATCATTTCAACCTGTAGATCAGAAGAGCAGCAAGGGCTTGGCTTCTATTTCATTGGAAATATTTCAATTTCTCATTTGCTTTGCAGACTACCAGGTTAGAAACAAAATCTTTAAGTGGTTTTCCCGTCTTTCTCGTGTCAGAGTATTGGAATTGCTGTCTAGCTAAATGAACTCTTTTGAGTAAGCATTGCCCCTGCAGTATAACAGGCATGCCTGAAGTAACCAAAGGCTGTCTGCTTGATGTTGCTTTTTGGAAGGGCCAGCAGCAGAGCGTGGGAATGGGACAAGCTTCTCACTTCCAGTCCTGAATCACGTATCGGTTTCGAAATTATTCATATGCACAGGGAGAAAAGGGTCCCGGGCTTCCCACAAAGAGTTAAATCATTCAGAGCATGTGACTATTTCAGTCCATTTCAGAGACCCTCTAAGACCCTGCTCATTGGAGAAATTCTTCACATGTGCCCAGACCTGACAGAGCTGCTCTTGCTTTATTATTTTCTGTCTTTGAAAACGCAGCACGAAAACTCCTACAAGAACCTTGCTCCAGGACCAGTAGACCAGAAAATCTGACATTAAAATTGAGCGATCCCCTTTGTATGGAGAGAAATAGCTTGCAGGACTCAGGGGGGAATATCAGACCTTATTAAATCTGTATGTTTTTTTGTTAACAATCCATGGAGTCGCAGGCATGAATGGGGAAAAATTGTGCAACAGGTGGTGAGACTCGTCAGAAGATGGCTTATCACTAATTACCCCTGAGATGCTTTTATCCTCTTTTCACCAAATATCACTATTTTTGCAATACCAAGCCAAAAGGTAATCAGTGATAACAACAGCCTGTCCTGTCACAAAGGCAGGGTCTGTTAAACTTGTAATTTCTACGGTTGCAGTTCCTATCAGACTGTGGCAGGCTCTCCCTCAACCACCTCTTTGAGGACATGCTCATAAATTCATTTCACGAAACCAACCACTGTGCAGCCAGTGCAAAGCCTTGGGTCAGTGTGGGGGAGGAAGGGAAACACACTTTATTTCCAGTGACTGTGGATATCAGAAATATCAGCAACCCATGCTGTGGAGGCCATCTGCATGCTGTGCAATCTGTCCTCCCGACAGCTTCAGAGCAGGTGTTTTTTAATCAAGGTCTCCAGGTGTTTGTTTATGAAATACTTTGATTAGAGGGACACATGCGCAGTCTGAGGAGAAGTGTGATATCTGTGCAGTCCTCTGGAATCCTGTACTCATTAGTAAGTAGTGATGATGTGCTTGTCAACACCTATAGGAAAGCCAATTTGTACTAAATTATTTAAACCCTACTCAAACAATGATGATCTTATTTAAGTTGCAGGTGCTCAGCTTCAGGCCTAGGCTTGTGCAAGATGTTTACTTGTTATGTCTCAAAATACATTCAGTGAAAAAAAAAAAAAAAGAAAAAACGTGAATGTAAGAATGTCTTTGTTACATTTTAGGACCTTCTTCCATAAACACACAAAAGCTGAACTAGGACAGTCTTGTTAAGCTTCTCCAAGCACTGGGGCCTCTGAGATCCCATGTATGTTCTACAGAGCTTATGCACAGTAGATAGCATCTACAGGCTGCAAATGAACATAAGGGCTCTTCTGCGTTCTGTGGTACAAAAAATAGATTCTACTTAACAATCCAGTTTAAGCACAAGTTGCTACAGGGAAACAAACCAAGCCAGTAGGGAGAGGACAAGTGGGATAATGATAACCCCAAATCAATTTCAGTTAGCTTTGTGTCAGTCCAGAACACAGTTTACAAGGCAGTAACTGCCAGACATCACAGCAGAAGTAAAGCTTTAGGTGGAATTTAAAGGTTTGTAAGGAAGTGGCTTAATGGCGTAAGGGACACAAGGAGGCAAAGCACACAAGGGTGCAAGGTAGATGTGGATGAACAGGCAGGGAAAGCTGGTAGTGCTAGTAGCACTAGTGAAGATGGTAATGCTGCAAGAACTGAACAGCCAGTTAAGGTGCAATTCAGTTGTGAAAGGATTTGAAGGCAAGGATAAAAGGTGGAGGGTTTTTTTTTGTCATTTTAGAAGTAGGTAGGTAGCAGAAGGCCATGAATGGTATAAATTGTAGGACTGAAATCAGTTATCGAAGAGGATGATTTGGGCAATTCTTTGAGCAGACCAGGTGGTGAACAGCTTGCAACAGCTGAGGGTTAAGATGCAGAGTGTGAAGCATCCAGGTGAAAGTTTTTCTATTCAGGATACATTCTGGAGATGTTGAAAGAGGAAAATATTAAGGTATAAGCCCAGTGTTGGAAGCATCAAAATGCCTCAAAGCTGCCCCTCAAAATCAAAATCCATAGCCATGGATCCAAGGGACTGCGTGTTTGATTAGACTCTTACCAACAGGGAGAAAGAGTAAAAAAAAAAGTGTGGGTTTGGGGAAGAGCTCAGCTGAGATCTTAACCTTGCTTTGCTTAAGCTCAAGCCTACATAAATGAGAGATGGAATAAAGGATGGAATTGGATAGAGGCAATTTAATGTGTCATCAACCTGAAGATAGTTTGAGAGTGAATAAAGATTCTGTGTTTAGGGAGGTCCATAGTTCAGCTCTTAGCTGTTATGGTAATGCAAACATACAATAATCATAAAGGAAGGGTTCAATGACAGCACAGTGTAAAGCCAAAGAAAGGGAAGAGGGAAAAAGAGGAAAGATCATCTGGATAAGGTTCTAAATGACCAAGTAAAGAAGCATAATGAAACACAATGCCCACTGCAATGTGGAATTTAAACAAGGTGTTGCTGAACAGAGGAACTGGAGTTTATGAGGATGTGGATAGAGGAGGAGATTTGGGACTTAACCAATTGAAGGAGGTTGGAAACTTATCTGAGAGCTGCATTAGTCAAAAGAAGAGGCTAGAAGTAAAACTAGAGACAGCTGTGAATAGTATTAGTGAGAAGGATTTTGGGGGGGAGAGGGTGGTGTTGCAAAAGGCATGCCTCCTCATTTGAAGGGAGATCGAAAATGGGAATGTTGTCTAAAGAGAGGAAAAACTACAGCATGTTTAAAACAATGCTGTGGCTTTCTCTATCTTCTTTCGTCCTGTTAGTGTAGGACAGGAATATTTTGCCAAGTGCAAAGTTCACAAGTATGTAATTTTGCTTGTATAACGCAATTCCTATAAGGAACTTAATCAACTTCAGTTGTGTTACAACACAGCATATTTCAGTCTTCCTACTCCTGAACTTTTACCTTAGTATGGAAGGTATGTCTTTTCTCTCTTTTTTAAAAATTCCCCGGGTCCATCATTGTCCTTTGTGGATTTCTCACTTTTGTAATAAGTCTGCCTCTTACAGTTGGTTTATATCCTGATCTCCAAGCTTTTCTAACCTGGCTTATTTATTTTTGTGTACAGAGTGACTATACCCCTCTGCTATCATAGATATTTTAGAAACATTTTAAGTTTCACATTACCTCCTTAAGTAATTTGTATGGAATATACTGAATCTTTTAAGTTGCTCCAAAGAACCAAAGTAAGACAGCCAGCTCACTGACCTGAAACCATCCTCTCAAGTACCAGTTACAGCTGATTGCTTAATTTATCCTCCATACTGAAAGGTTCCCTAAGAATAAGGACATATCTGAAGTTCCTCTGCATTTCTGTCATTATTTCCAGGGTCTTACTGGAAGCACTTAAATTATGTAATCACACCCTTAAGTCCAAAAATTTCACAGATGGAGTTTCATGAAAACACTGCCTTGTGAAGAAATACTGGGGTTTTATGCCAGGCTCTTTCACTGAAGTTTCATTAAGTTGTGACAAGGCATGTGAACACAGTGCTCCACCATAAACATAATACATTTGTACGAAAATGTATTGATTTTGATTTATTTGTATCATCATGTTTGTTTTGCTTTATTTTTCATGCTACTGTGTTTTTCATTCTTTATATGCCATCACAGAACAGATAAACTCGATCTTTCAGTGATGTGGGAAGGGCAAAGACTGGCTGTTTACAGAAATAAAAGTAACAGTGGAGTTGGCCTTCTTGGAATAAAGAGTTAGATCATATATTTTATGTGAAAGATTAACAAAAACAATCTGAATGTCGGTCCTTGCTTTACTTCACAAGTTCTCTGTCTCCCTAAGTCTAGTACAGCATAAAGCACAGACAGTGTTATTCTAGCTCTGTGATTAGAAACAGTTTTCCGCAAGGCTACTTTTGATTTTAACAGCCTAAATCTGTTTTTATTTATCATATATGAAAGTTCATTTCTGTAATGGAGGCTGTTTTAAAAGATGAAGCTATGCATACTTCAATCAAGAAACATAAATAATATAATTAATATTTATAGTATTATCATCAGGTTGATTGTTTAATCATAACAAGCTATTTAGTAATTATAGGAAATATAGCAAGGGTCTTATGTATAGTAAAGGCTTAGCTAAAAATAAAGAAGTTTGTTGAGATGGTTTCCTTGCTAATCAGAAACATGGCAAATTTTCAAGCTCAGGAATTTCATTCAGGCTGCAACAAGGCAACAATATATAAATATGTTGTTCAGTTTACTTTTTTTTTTAACAAGCAATAAAAGAATCTCCAGTCACTTTATGGCAGAATAAGATGATGATAGAAAATGACTGTACAAATCCCTGTGACCAGAAGTCTATTTATGATTAGAATTTATGAATTTAAAATTCAAGAGTATTTTTTTCTGAGACTTCTATGTGACTACCCATTTGCAAAGTAATGTGAAGTGTTTGGAGATGTAATGTTTGAGCTGCTGACATAATTAATGATTTCATTAAGAGCATGAAAGGAGGCTCTTGTGTTTCTCGGGTGTTAGTGAGCCAAGTTCATGTCCGAACTCCAATAACCGAAGTTGCTTTTGCCGATCTAGACTGTTGGTCCTCTTGTTGCAAAACAAAAATTTGAAAGCCAAATATTATACTGGGCTGTGATACTTCCCAACATGTCAGGAGTGTGACATGCTTTAAATATGAGCAGCTACTATGGATTACATGCTGGCAGAGAACTTACAAACATCTCACATAACAATGCAAATGGGAAGAACGTAAACAGAATGATGTGCTTGCAGAAGTTCAAAGGAAACCAATTTAAAAATTACCACTTATCCCTCCTGGTTTTCATATAAGACCCTTGCTTAGGTATTCTGCACTCCAGAAGCAATGTTGATCCTTGAAAATTTATGGCAATCCTAAGAAAGCTGCAGTAGGATTTGTGAGGAATAAATTACGAATTTGGGACAGCGCCTTTTTAGTTATGCCCTGACTGACTTTTCATCTCGGGAGAGTTGGGCTAACATCCTGAATGAGCTGACATGAGCTTGGTTTCTTCATCTTGATACCTAATGAATAATAAAGATACAGCTGCTACAAAACCCATACTTTGAAGTAGTCCAGGGAAGTGGAACAGAAAGTATGCTGAAAGCCAGATTTGTGCACTAGACCTATGAGAAAACAAAGCATGTAGGAAGTACAAATAGCCAAACTGGCTTCACAGAGACTACCCAAGTGCTTAAGCTAAGGGAATGCTGCTGAGCTTTTCTGGTTCAGAACCAAGCACAACAGGGGCTAAAATACAAAGAGGGCTAGAACCTATGTCAGGATTGAGAGGGCAACATGGAAAACTTCTAGTGCATGTCTGGCTTAAACAGTGTTAGCCTCTTCAATGACCATTAACATCACAAAATGCCCTGCTTCAATCTATACTGTATATTTTTTAATTTTGTAAAGAAGCTGCTTCTTTGGTGATGGTACAGTTATGAAATCAATGATACAAAGTGACCTAAGCATATGCGTAACATTAAGCCTGTAAGTAATCCTTTTTAAACCAGCATTCACACTTTAAAACATGCCCACATGTATCAGAAGTAAGGAAGCTATGAAACTACGTGGAGATTAAGGAGAAAAAATGAACCCATATAATATGTTGGGAAGTCTTTTGCTGATTCACGTTTGCATATATGACGGTTTCATCTCTTCATCAATTTGTGGATATTACATTGCAATGAAATGAAAGGAAAATTTCATATTTCTCTGTTGGTGTGTATCATTTCATAGGACCTACACTTATACAGACCTTGCTATCTAAAGGTTTCAGAGAGGCTAAGAATAACCATATTAGGTCAGAATCAAGGTGCAGATTTTTGCCTTGGATTGCCTGTGGCAGAGACCAGTAGCAGACACACAGACTAATATAAAATGAATCATCTCCAGTTAAATTCTCCTGTCTCTCAGTAATCACTGATTTAGAGCTTGACTGGAGGATGTATTTGTATCATCATTTTGAATCAGCACCAATAGACTTATTCTTCCCAAGTTTTACTAAAACCTTTTCTGACCTCGGTTTCAGTGCTGGCCTCCACAACATCCTGTGGCGGACTTCCACAGTTTAATTATTATGTTGTGTGAAAAAGTACTTCCTTTTGTTTCTTTTTAATGTGGAGGGAACTGAATTCTCCCTAATTTTTTATGTTATGAGAAATGCGGAATAGTCATTTTCTGCTCATCTTCTCTTTGCCATTCATAATTTTGTAGACCCTATTATATTTCTCCCTTGTCATCTCTTTTTTTCCAGCAGAGAAGTTGTAGTCTGTCTCATTTCTATTCCTGTGCAAGCCTTTCCTTAATTCAAGTTGTTATTCTCGGAATAGTTATGCTTTGTATCTTCTCAACTTCTACTGTATCATTATCAACAAAGGGCAATGACAATTATGAAATTCAGAAATGTACAAACACACTATGTAAGAATATGCAGAACTCAAGTTCCTTTTCCCTCACACATTTATAGTATTTCATTTCCAGAGTAATGGCCAATTACATATGCAGCTTTGGTGTTTCTTGTCCTGAGTGATTTCTGCATATTCTGTCTTACTGGACTATTCATAAAGAAAATTTCAAATTGCTTTTCCCCTCTAAGCAACCCAAGGAGATGACAAATACGGATTTTTTATTTGTTTCTCTGTTAGATTCAAATAAGAGAAGAAAAAAAAAAGAGAAAGTGTAAAATAAGTCCGCAAATTCTTTATGTACTTTTCAAAGCCCTTGAAGAACCATCAGGTGGCATTACCTTTAGAGAAAAAAATGTAGATTCCAAAATCCATATATAGTTACCTTTACTTGGAAGTCTTGTTCCTAAAACTCTGTTTCTTAGCTTTTGCTTGGCTGTTTGGTTGCATCTTTATATGTGTGCATGTGTGTGTGCTCGCATATACTGCTGTCTGTGTGAGCTCATTCACTTTGTGCTCGGGTTAATAAGATATGAGGTCATTCTTTCTTGAGAAAGGGTTTTGTGGTCTGGCTAGAGAAAAAAAGCCATGTTCAGCATTTTAAGCTGTCTCTTGCTAGGGAAAAGCTCAACTTTCTCGAGGAACCCGCTTATCACAGAGGCAACTGGGCATGGAATGAACTGTTGTACTTCTGGTTGCTCAGTCCTAATCCTATGAATTTATGGGACCAATATATAATAAAAGAAAATGTGATTATTCATATATACATATACATGTGTCCAGATAGGCTGTGCTTTATATGAAATAGAAAAAATATGTTTAATATGTATTTCACATGTATATAGTATACACGTGCATATGTGTACCTATGCCTATACTTGATGTATACATTATATATATGTATATGTAGACGTATATATTTGCAAACAGCAGTAAGTCTGGGGAGTAACAGGAAACTCCTCCATCTAGGGAGACGCTCTTTGAGTTAAACAACTGAGATATAGTGTTTATGTTCATGTGAAACTCTGCTTTTGAGAACCTGACATAAATTCACATATTGCTCAACAGAGTTGTGGTTTGGTGCTGAGTGTTTTACAGTCCTGGACTATCTCTCTTCAGTTGTTTTGTTTTGTGTTTGTGTTTTTGTTTTTTTTTCTCCTTAATGTAGGGTATTCTTTTATTCCTAGCTTCTGGCTCATTAGGGTGGATATCAGTTACAACATTTTACTGGAGTCATCCCATGAAATTTGTAGCATTATTTGCTAGCATTATTCATGTCAGAAGGAGATGCAGAAACCTTGCATGTATCTACATGCAAAAGTTACAGTTATGGTTGTGTTTCCTAGCTATGGGAGTGCAAGACTTTGAACAAATGGCAAGCATGCGAGTTGAGAATGCAGATATACATCAATGAGATTTGCTCAGACTGAAAGAGAAACCACCTTCTGGTAGAAAGTGGGCCCAGGGTGCTTCATCCCAAAGTGAATTGGTTTGGGAAAGTTTTAAGCAGCTGAAAATCCAAGATTAAAAATGTGTGTAGAAGGAGAGAACTCAGGACTGATCTGGTTAGGGAGAAAGGGTTGGCAAGGGGTTATGAAACCTCATGTCTGGAACTGCATCTTGTGGTAGGGAAACATTTACCACACCAACCAATGTGTACTGGAGGGAGCTGAAAGTTCTTTCCCCTTCCCTGCTTTCTCTCAGTAAATCCACTTAAAATGAACTTTAGTTTTACTGTCCAAAATGCTACACTCTACTTATGTAAACTGCACCTAGAAAGCATCCATTGTGAGGTTTTCCTGGTTTCTCCTAGTATACCACACACCTAGCAGTACATAGTGCTGGTGAGTGAGAAGATTAACAGGTGTGACTATAATGTATGATTAAATAATAAAATCTTAAAACAAAACTGCCATTTAATGGGTAGGTAGATTGATGGGGGAAAAGAAAAATAAAAAAATTGCCATCATCATCAAGTTTTGACTACGTGCCTCTTTCCATTTACTTTGACTTCAGAGTTGCACTGCAATTGCAATATGCTCCTTTTTCAGTTGACACATCCAGAAGGGAACACCTCATGTAACCGCACACTGAGTCAGTAGCACCGTCTAATGGGAAAATAGCAGTTGTTGCCCTTTAGGTATTAAAACAATAGCTGAAGTATTAATCATTCTGTATATAATGCAGAGATGAACAAGCCTTTTCCCTAAATATATTTGTTTGAGCATTATTTCCACGTCATAACTGATTCAGTTCTCCCACTATGCTCTGCCTGCCAAATGGAAAGAATAAATTTAAAATTATAAAACAACTGTTTTGTTATTTTTTGAAACTATGTTTAATGTGTATTTTAACAAATAGTTTCCTTTGGTTTTGCATGTGGTGGGTTTGGGCTTTCTTTTATTTTGTTGTACACAATCCTATAAGAGTTACATTACATATTCTATTCTTGTATATAGTATAGTCTATCCTGTAGGAACAGGATAAACCTTGCAATGATTTTTCCTCTTTCCAGAACACCCTTCTTCCAGAAACTTTCAAAGTACTGTGCAGACTTAAGATATGACTTGCAAATCTTAACATGATCTTGATTTAAAGCCTAAGGAATGATTTCCATTAGCTTTGATGGTTCTGTCTCAGATATTATAACTTCGCCCATTGCTAAAATGGGATGGAATAGAAAAGTATTTAAACATTGCATGGCAGTACTCTGAAATATTTAAAAAAAATACACACAGAAAAAAATTATACATATTTTATATATATATTACCAAAACAAAAGCTGGGGTGCAATTAAAATGCAATACCTTAAGAGAAGTTTGAGTGGGACATGAACATTACCTTCTCCTAGTCTACTTACAAATGCTGTGGAATTTTATATAGCAAAAGAGCTTACCTTTACATTGTCAAATCTTTGTGCAGCCTTTTTTTGGCATATACTGACTTAAAGAGTAGTTCAGGAAAGTTATATTAATAAGGCCCTTTGGGAAAAAAAGTTTGGAAAATTGCCTTGAAATAATAATATGTAAGCATTGATGGGAAATGAGTAAACAGTAATCCCAGAGGTAATCCTAATAGTCACAGCTGGAATGGGAATTGTTAGTAACCACACTCCTCTTTGCTGAATTCTTCCCTTTTCCTAGATAGATGGATGAAGTTCAGAAGGCCTCGCAAGGTTTGTTTGAAACTGTGCTTATACAGCATGCTGAGTTTGAGATTTTTATAAAAGTGGGTCTAGAGATGACATGGAAACCCTGGGAACAGAGTTTTCCCCTCCGCTGCCAAAGCAGGCCACTGTTACTTCTGCCTTGTTGGAATGCTTTGTGTTCAACCCCTGCTGAACAACTGCAAAATCTTACTGCAGGCTATCATCAGATCTAGAAGTCTTAGCTAAGCCAGATGTAGCACTCAATTACTATAACTTCTGCTATAACAACTCCATAACTGACTCCACAGTTGGAAACATGCAGCTGAAGTGCTGCAGCTCCCGAATTTTGAAGACAGTAGCAGACAAGCAGTGTGTGCCAGAGTGCTAGGCCTGGGAGCACTCTAAGCACAACCGCAGCGCTTGTTCGGGCGTTGGGAAGACAAAGGATAGGAAACTGCATGAAGGCTGAAGGTGGATATGAGTCCCCAGGGCTGTGCTAGGATGCTCAGCTATATGGCTAATTGCATGAAAAGCAGCAGTTCTGACTAATTCAGGGCAGACCAGATTTCAACCCTGCTTCCCATTTTCTTAAGCGTAGGCGTTGTGCCTAGTTCATGATGCCTTAAGGGTTTGCCACTGCCTCCACCTCCCATCAGTATATGTGACTGCCTCACTGCTTTCTAGTAAACTTGTGCTCTCCTCTCCCTCCCCATCATCTCTGTTGTTGCTATGGGGTCTACCTTTAAGCACAGACATATAAACCAGTGAAGGGAACTGTGACCAAAGACATGCTGTATTTCCTTAATCCCTTAATTTTTTCTCTTTCTCTCTTTCTTTCTTTCTTTCTTTCTTTCTTTCTTTCTTTCTTTCTTTCTTGCTTTCTTTCTTTCTTTCTTTCTTTCTTTCTTTCTTT
>JAHREE010000220.1:2577988-2617460 GCA_033628505.1 Tringa tobata
TCTCTTTCTCTTTCTCTCTTTCTCTCTTTCTCTCTTTCTCTCTTTCTCTCTTTCTCTCTTTCTCTCTTTCTTTCTCTCTTTCTCTCTTTCTCTCTTTCTCTTTCTTTCTCTCTTTCTTCCTTTCTTCCTTTCTTCCTTTCTTCCTTTCTTCCTTCCTTTCCTTTCAGCATTTGATGTATTAGGTCCAAGTTCATTTGGTGCATTAGGTTCAAGTTGCCACCTTCTCAGGCTGATCAGGAGCTAACATGTTTTCCAGATTGACACAGGGTTCCTGTGAGAAAATAGAAATATTTTCCTGTCGTTAGGGTCTGAAATATATAGGTTTACACAAGGCTATTGTAAATTTGTCATTTATCTACTTTTGGAAGCCTTCAGATAGCAACAGAAATAACAGCCTTCTATCATTGCTTCTGGTTAATAAACACAACAAAAAAGGTCTAACAGTAATTTATCATTCTCTATTGATAAGATTTGACCTCCAGGCATAACACCACAAGTAATTTCCAACTGATCATCATCAAAGAGAAACAGGTTATTCAGTTCATTAAAAAAAGGTCATTCCCGTGTAAACCGGACATTCGAGGGGTGTGTACAGTGACTTTTATTTCTTTTAGTTAATTTTCCTTTGAAGTGATGTCTTCTTCACATTTTTGCCCATAAACCTCTCTCTTCCTCTCATTTTGGTCTCTTTTCTCAGTCAACTGCTCCCACACTCTGGGTCTCTCATCTCTGTGACTTGTTCTTCCTTCCTTGTTTCCTGTTGTAGCTGCCCCCATACCCTGTCACCACACCGGCCATTGTAATCCCACCCCTATTACACTGAGTCCCCTTAAGTGGACTGGCAGAGCCATTTTGTCTGTACCAGCCCAAGACATAGCCATTCATGGAGGTGTTGAAGGTGCAACAAGAAGGCAGACGCACCAAATCTCTGGGGGTTTTAGCTAGTTGCCAAAATAACTCTGGGTTCCGGAAATTACAGTAAAAAAAAAAAAAATTGGTGATTTTCAACACGTCTATTACTTGTCCAAATCTGAATTTGTTAACAGTAGAGTGAAAGGCATGACACTGGCTCTTAGGCAATCCCTGATTCTGCCAGATTTCAAAGACAAACAATAGAGGTGTTAACATTGTTCAAAAATTGATTGCAATAATCTTATAATGGAAAGCATTGGGCAATTTATATAGGCTGGTGCCAACTCCCACTACAATAACAATCTCCTCTGTCTCACCATGCTCAGGCACTATTGGATCAGATTCAGCACAAAGTGTCAATTGAAGTCTGATTTTTATTTCCTTTTCAGCTTTTCTCTCATGCTCACTTTGCTTAATTGAGCAGTCTAATCTTGGGGAGGAAAGTAGGGTGAAAGGGATGTGGGGGACAGCTTCAGGTCAGAACTTCAGAAGAATGGGCACTAGTGGGGCATTTGCAGAGAAACAGCTTCAAAGGCTGTGTAGGCTTCTTGGTGCTTCTCTTTGTGAATGTTTTATCCTCTCTGGCCTTATTAGGACAGTGTGACTGTCATGCTTCATTGAGATGTCATTAATTTGTCTTGCTTTTGCCGTGTGACTGGATTCTCTTCTAATTTCAAAACCTGCCTGATGTTTTGGAGTACTTCATATCGGGTATAAGACTGAGATGCCTGTCTGGGGCAAATGGGGTTAAGAAAAAGGATTAGGACAAGCATTTCCACTTCAGTTGAGCATCTCCACAAGGCATGAAAAAGACCTCATAATACATATGGTGAACAACTAGGGTTCCTTCAGTTTTGTTTAAGGATGAGTTTCACTGGAGAGACGAATTTGGCCGACTGTCTTTCAGTTTCTATTTATTACTCTCATCTAATTTAATGACAGGAAATAACTAAAGAAATTTATCAGTGGCAGGTACTTATTTAGGCCAAGTGCATCTGAACAGACAGGGGCCCAAACCATTACTTTACCAGGAGATTTGTTCTGCTGATTGCTAGTACACATTCAAACAGTTAAAATATAAAACCTTTTATGATAATTTTAAAGCTTTACTGGGAGGCAATACTAGAAAGGGTTAGTTCTTTACAGTATACTGCAGTGGGTTCTGATAGCCACGTCCACTGTCACCAGTGGCAACAGGATGCTGCATGTAAGTTGGTCAGAAAGAGTTTGTGGCAAGATGGGCAGAGCTGAGTTAGCAATATTTACTACTTCTCATAAATTCCAAGTAAAACATGCACACCTGCTGGGATAATGTCTAAAATGGTGATTTTACGTTTGTTTCCATACTCCTTCATCTGTTGTATGTCATTTCCGAGCTACGATGAAGGGAAAGGAGGAACAGAAGCAGCCAGATGAAGTGAGATATTTTTTTAATTTATATGTGAAGGTATTGCCTGGAGGTATTTTCAGCTACAACCTGAGGTTTCGGAATAGAAGTTTAATTGATGTGATGTCATAAAATAAATAGAATAAATTTATGAATTGATGGTCTCTCAGTCTGGCTCTCAGTGGGTGGCAGGTATCTACATTACAAAGACCATCAAGACTGGCACCTCTCTTGGCAGTGTCAGCTAGGAACCTAAGCATTAATTTGGCATGGGGATTACACTGCTCTTCAAGGTGGTCTCTCCAGGTGATGGCTTCAGCACCATGTTGTTCATGAGGGGAGGCCTAAGGGGTGGCACAGGAGGTGAAAAGGACTATGAGTACCTGACCAGAACCCATGTGTGCATCACTGAAAGCTCTCTTCTCCGGTGGTGTCAATCTGAGATCTGCCACCACCACAAAGCAAGCTTTTGAAGTTTCAAGAAAGATATTTGTTTGTTTGCTTTTAATGTTAGGGTGTTTTTCAAGTGTTAAAGGGCCCCTTGTTAAGAAAGTGATGGTGAGATCAGAAGGGCTCGCTCTGCTGTATTAAACATGGTCCCCATGCTGTAGGACTGTGCTGTCTGCTGTTACAGGGGAATGAGTTAGTACTGGGAGGAATGGAGGCCATCAGGGAAAGTAGCAAAGCAAAATATTGAAAGGGGCTTGGGGCCACAGAGAAAGAGTGATACCAAGGAAATGCACTGATCTCAGAAGAAGGTGGACTGGATAGAGCTGACAAGGAAATTACTGAAGTTACAGTTAAGCCTTGGAGGGGACAGGTCTTTGTCTAGAAGGACTATTGCCAGAACATAATCTGGAAATGTAAGCCATGCAGATGTCTACAGACAAAATTATACAGGTAATAGGGCTTATCCCTATTTTTGTAATATGAAACTGTCTCTATGTCGGTGGGGTCATATGTTGTGAAAGTTGAAGTGCTGTAACTAAACCCAAACAAGCATTTGCCTTTATAGTATTACATTATTACTCCAAATTAGGGTCCACAATTCCAGCTGTTGTGAATGTAATAGCAGGCTACTTGTGCTCTGCATCACTATGAAGTATCTGCCAATATCCTCAATCCAGACGTACAGGGTGAGGTCTGAACCTGCTTTTTTGGTGGTGGCTTTTTTATTATTTTATTTTATTTGGCAGAGAGTGAAATCTACACCTTCAAGGGTAGGGGAATTTTCCAGCAGTACTCCTCATTCTGCTGAGTTTTAAGTTATGGGAATGCTGTGATAATAGATGGTGAGTGAGGGGAGGGAAACCATGTCCAACTAAGTCTTGATGTTGTAATGAGAGTATGTTTGAAAGTATCTATCTATGTACAACATCTTCTGTACGCTGAAAAAAATGACTTTCAAGCAACATGTAGCACAAGAATTTAATGTAGCTCTATTACATTCAGGTTCTTTGCCCAGGCAAGCATGATTGTAGAGGAAAATTTGCCCGTGTTCATTCATGGATACCTGTGACTATATACAATGTTATTACTAAATATAAACTGTGTCCTAATAGAAATCTTGATCTAAAGAGGTGATGTAGACAGAGGATTTGTGTGGTGTGGGAGATTACTCACTGTTAAAATAATAAATAAAAAATAACCAAAAAAAGCCTTATGAAAAACCTCAGAATTAACACTTGACTGAAGAAACACAGTTGTCATAATTATGCCAGGTCTGCACGATTGTTTAACGCCTTCTCAATACATTGGGGAATTATAATATTCTAGTGAACGCTGCCATGACCATTTCAAGACAGAAGTATGTGCCAGTTGCTGGCTTCATTTATTTTTGGTATGATCACTGTTCCCCATACAAAAGAAAATTAGTAGGAGTGAGAGATAGTAAATCCTAGGTCTTAGCTTCCCATCATCAAATTTCTTCATATGGTGAATTTGTGAAGAATCCTCTTGAAATGTCAATTGTAACCTCTTTTAACATTTACACAATTTGAATAAAATCTATCAAATTTATTAACAGGAAAAGAAAACCAGTATGTGATAGTCTTGTTAAACGATGCTATTGCTAAAGTTTTCATGCCTAGGTCAATGGATACATGCAGAGATGCAGAGTCTTGGCTTCTGTATTCATTTTCTTTTAGAAAGAGTTTTTTTTTTGCTTTTTTTTTTTTTTGGAGGAGGAGGTGGAAATGCAGTGCCTCTGGCCATGGTCCACCCACATTAAAGTCTGGAAGAATTATTTTATTTGTTCCTTCTCACCACACCTCTTCTGAATCCTGCTTTTGTCTTCTCAAGCCTTAATCTTTGCATCAACTAATTGCTCTTGAAACTTTGCTTTGTTGCCACACTTAAGAATTAATCGATACATATTTCCTTTAATGTTTGGTTTTTGCTAAAGTTATAAATATGTGTGCATTTGCATATGTATACAAATATAAACATATGAAGGAAAACATTTTATAAATAATATATTTAAAATGCACTGAATTTTTAGCACTGATAAAGGAATTATCTGTGCTGAAAGTCAGAATGAGGCTCATGCAACACTTGTATCTCAAAAATTGGTTTAAGGTAGAATTTAAGTGACATTTAACAATATAAATGTATAATAAAATAAAGAGATATTTCCTTGCTTGCAGTTAGTTGTACTGGGCTAATTAGAACTCATTCTAAACTTTCTGGCAGGTTATATTCTAAGCCATCTTTCTTTGTAGAAAGATGCAATCAAATAAATGATTTCTTTTTCACCACCATAAAAGGCTAAATGAGGATTCTTCCCCATGACCAGCCTTCACAAGTAAAATCATAGATGATACATAGTTGACAGAAAAAATGAAGATGGTGTCTACATGCTATATGTATTCTAGGCAGAAACTCTGCTGTCAAGATGGCATTTGTTTTTGCAGCAGGAATATTCCTCTTTCCTTGGTTAATGATAAGGGCTTTATGTTTCGTTTTGACAGCCAGACAGTGCAATGTTTTAGTATATATACTGATTTTAAAAGGATAAGAAACCAGTGCACTAGAGAAAAGATCAGTCAGGATCTACAAATAGATAAACATAAATGTTAACATTAAAACAGGTGAGGCCTGAAGCTGTACAGATTTACATCTCGACTGGAACTCTAGTCATGCATTCACTTCCCCAGTCTTTCTCCTTCCTTTGCTTTTCTCTCCTCTCCCTTTCTTTTCCCCTCCCACCTTTCCCTCTTTCTTGATTGCCCCCCTCTGCTTTCTCCCTTTTCCAGTACTGAGAGGCTAGGTAAAAAGGTGTGGTCTATTTTAAGCCTAGAGGATAAAGCAGAAAAATTTTTGTAAACAAAGACTTTGACTATTATTTATCTGTAGTGCTGAAAAAGTACCTAAGTACATGTGTGTGACACAACTTATGGCAATGAGAGCGTCCAAAACACCACATTATGGAACAGATCATCTGGAGTGCCATCACACAATACATACAGAACAGGTAGGTGGTCAGGCTCAGTCAGCATAGGTTTATGAAAGGCAGGTCCTGCTTGACTAACCTGATCTCCTTCTATGACAAGGTGACCCTCTGAGTGGATGAGGGAAAGGCTGGGGATGTTGTTTACCTGGACTTTAATAGAGCCTTTGACACCATTTCCCACAGCATTCTCCTGGAGAAACACTCTGCTCATGGTTTGGACAGGTAAAAAGCTGGCCGGATGGACAAGCCCAAAGCATTGTGATGAATGGAGTTAAATGCAGTTGGCATCTGGTCACAAGTGATGATCCCCAAGGCTCAGTACTGGGGCTAGTTCCGTTTAATGTCTATATCAATGATCTGGACAAGGGTATCGAGTGCACCTTCAGTAAGTTTGCAGATGACAGCAAGTTGGGCAGGAGTGTTGATCTGTGAGAGGGTAGGAAGACTCTGCAGAGGGATCTGGACAGGCTGGATTGATGGGCTGAGGCAAATGATATGAGGTTCGACAAGGCCAAGTGCCAGGTCCTGCACCTGGGTCACAACAACCCCATGCAGCACTACAGGCTTGGGGAAGAGTGGCTAGAAAGCTGCCTGTCAAAAAAATGACCTGAAGGTATTGGTCAACAGCTGACTGAATCTGAGCCAGCAGTGTGCCCATGTGGCCAAGAGGGCCAATAGCATCCTGGTTTGTATCAGAAATAGTGTGGCCAACAGGACCAGGGAAGTGATTATCCCCCTGTACTTGGCAGTAGTGAGGCCCCACCTCAAGTATTGTGTTCAGTTTTGGGCCCCTCACTACAACAAAGACATTGAGGTGCTGGAGCGCATCCAAAGAAGGACAATGAAGTTGATGAAGGGTCTACAGAACAAGTCTTGTGAGGAGTGACTGAGGGAACTGTGATTGTTTAGTCTGGAGAAAAGGAGGCTGAGGGAAGACCTTATTGCTCTCTGTAACTACCTGAAAGGAGGTTGTAATGAGGTCGGTGTTGGTCTCTTCACTCATGTTACAAGAGATAGGAGTAGAAGAAATTTAAATTTTAAATTCATATTTTTTTCTTTATATACCACATTAGGTAAAGGTATAATTTCTTTTCATACTGGATTTGAATATTTAATGGAACTTAATTGGATTATGTCGGCCCATTGCACAGGCATGCATTTCACTCCTTTTGTTGGATCATTTTTGCTAAACTGGAATATAATTTGAAGGACATTCAGCAGATTTCTAGAAGCAGGGGTACTGTTTTGTCTCTGTGACATAAAAACGTATCATTACTGTATTACAGATATGCAGCCATATCTGGCTTTTGGATACATAAAGACTAATTCAAAATAACTTTTAAAAGTATGGACATTTCTTTATGTAACTGAGAAGAGACTTTGTTCCTGTCAAGCATTACAATGGCAGTACATTTTGAACTCCAGAAGCTGGGGTCAAAGCAAGTCTTACTTTGCAAAGAGGAATTTGGGTCAGTATTGCTTCCACGTGAGGGCTCTGGTCATGTTTCCATTGCAGGTTCACTAGCTGAGATGTACTATAATAAACACTTTCCCAGTGCTTAAGTGTGTTTACATTTGTGGTTACTTTGAAGGCACTATGAAGCCTTTTTATTTAATTAAATTAACATTTATTCTCTTTAGTGAAACATAATGTGCATTCTCCCTTTATATTCATTCTTTACCTTAGGCAATTTGGATAACATTGTTAGGTTGTTAGCAAAGATTAGCTTCACATAGGATTGTGCTAGGTTTGTGAAATGTATTCTTCCATATCTTTTCAACTCTTGAGTTTGTTTGGTAGAGAATGAATAAAACATATCATCCTGTAGGCTAGAATATGTCTAATTGCCATCTATCATATTTCAAGGGAGCTCGATCAAATAAGTTATTTCCTTATGCATTAAATGTGTTGCTTAACCTTTTAATTCCTTAAAACAAAAGACTGTACAGTGTGGTATAAATAAACAAAGAAGAAAGCTTATTTTTGTATTGTGCCCTCTATCTTTTTATTTTTCTCTTATGAGAATGTGTTGATAAAGTAATAATAAGTACTCAGACTTCATCAATCAAAAAAATGGTACATGGTGAACTTAAAAGACCACAAGAATAAAAGGCTTAATGGATACTTTTATGAGGCAGTGTTCAGAATTGGCTAATTTATTGCAGGTTTGTTATCCTTTCTGTATTTTATGTTTTCCATTACCCACCATATGAAGAATAGGCTAGCAAGATGGGCTTGCTGTTACTGCTTCACTTAATCTCAGTCAGAGCAAATGGACTTGCCCATTTCCTTGAATGAATAAAACAATGTTAATCTATGCTTCACACTATGCTTCATTAAGCGTACCTCTGTGCAGTGTCAAGGAAGAAACCAACTGTAGGAACTGAAACTTAGAGCACCTTTTTTGTGTGTGGTAAATGGTTTAGGAAACTACCTAATTGGGATACAGAACTGAGTAACATAGTATAGGTGTTTCCTAGGGACTGCTAACTGGGAGAACACAACTAAAGCTGTGGCCAGGCAATAGAGCACCCTTTAAAATAAAGGCTTGAAAACTGTTTGTATTCTCCAGCTTGCTCAGTGCTCAAGTGGCTGTAATACAGACTGAAGGGTTAGCATATTTTAAAGTAATCCAGTTCCCCTTTAAATTTGCCATTGTGAAAGTAGACTTCAAAAATCTCTTGTCTGTTTTTAAATATTGCTGTGGCTATTTCTTCAGACACAGCTGAAGTCATTGCTATTCTGCATGAGCACAGGATAGTGGTATGGGAAATTTCATAACTGACGCAACTTCACTTTGGTATGTGCAATAAATTGGAATCTAGATAATACATTTCCTGTACTATTAGATAAATCCTGCTCAGAATTGGATGAATACAATCTCAAGGATTTGGTGTCCTTCCCAGATTTCCTGCTCTTCTTCCTCCTCGAACACTGCCTCTTGTTAGCTGTCCATCAAAAAAAGTATAAAAATCTCCACTTCTTTTCACCCTTATGTTCAACATTTGTTGCTACCTCACCTTTTTGCGTGGCATTTGCAGGCAGAAGAAAAGAAGAGATGTTTCCTTGTGACAGTATTTAAGTTTGAGGAGAAAGAACAAATTTTGGAGCTTAACCAGTTGGTTAACAAAGACACTGTTAATTCTGAGCTGTAGACATATTATTTGAGAGGAGCAAGTATTTTGCTGCTAAATTCCTTTCCGCTCAGCTACATGGGCCAAATTCTGCTCCCATATCCCAACTACCTGTATGAACTGAACACAAAGCTTCTCTCCAAAGAGTCACAGGGAGAATATCTTTTATCCAAGACGAGATTTCAGAGGAAACACACACAGAGCTAGCAGAGTATTATCTAACACTACTTATTTTGTTGTTTATGGAAAATGCAGACCTGCATGAAACTGCATCAGTTGTGAGGAAAAAAGCTCAGTTGGGGAAAAAACCTCACAAATGGAAAAAGTAATAGAAAAAGGGATTAGAAGGATGAGAGTCCTTGGGCCACATGGCTCCTACCAGAGAGAGATGATCCAGCTCAAGAGCTTGATCTGAAGTAGTCAAAGCAGGGATCTACTCGTGGGTCTCGCAGTCACTGTGTGAAATTCGTGATCGCTGAGCAAAGCAGTTTGTTTTCAAATAATATTGGAGACGTTCCAAGCTCTATCCTATTGAAACCTGGAACAAGAAAGGAAGTAAAGGTGAAATGAAGGGAGGGAAGGAAGAGGGAAGATTGGTTGATACATGGGATTAGATGTTTCCTGCCCTACTTGGTTTCTATGCAAACATCTCTCAGTAAGAATTTAAGCTTGGAGACATAACATGTGACAGGTGTCTGTCCAAGTAAATCTTCTTGACTCCCACTTTTCTCACATTCCAAATCATCTTCTGAGGTCAGGTCTCTTTTCTAGGAGTGAATGAAGCCATGCCTCAAGCACGATGTATGTCAGCATAGACAAAAATAAAGTAGTACATTTCTGTTGGACACTTCCTTTCCATCTGAAAGATTTCTGGAGATGCATTTGAGCAACTGTTTGCTAAACTCGATCTGCCATAAATAACTTTTTCTCTTGTTGACCATTAATATTCTTTGTACTCAAAAGAGCAAACTGTTATGGAACTCATTTAGCAGCACTGTACTAAAACACTTTTAAAGACAGAACAGCTGATTTGCATCACTGGTATTGGCTAAGGTTCAGATAAATTATCTTCTCTTTTTTTTTTTTTTTTCTGTTTTCACCTTTCTCTGAAAGTAATCTCAAAACAAAAGAATGAGGCTAACAGTTTTTCCGGTCTCTGAAAGTATGTACTGAACAGAAAGACTTTAATAACTTCAGTCCTGCTCATCAAACATGGGCAGTAGAGACATTAGAGCTTAGAGAATATTTGCTATGATCCTACTTTTTGTTTTCTTCTTTATCTTCATTTTGTCACTAAAAGTTACAAGCAATTCAGTACATCTTCTGACTCTGAAGGTCTGATTTCACTCTCATCTGTTCTGCTTTCCCTTCACTTCCTTTCCAACTTGTGTGTAAAAAGACAAAAAAAAAGAGACTAACATGTTGTCTGAGTTATAGTTCATGAATATTTCTTTCAGGATTGTAAAATACATTCAGTTGCATATTGAAATCTGTGGGCACTAACTAGTTGCAAAGTAAAATTACCACACGGATGGTGTACCGGATAAATGGGAAACATTTTATACCTAATCTGGTAAGAGGTAGATTAAAATGTATATGCATTTAGTTGTAGTGTTTCCAGAAGAATCAGTCCCCAGAGTGCTACTTGAGTTTGCACATAGAATTATAGAATCATAGAATCATATGGGGCTGGAAGGGACCTCTGGAGATCATCTAGTCCAACCCACCCTGCCAGAGCGCGTCTACCTAGAGCAGGTTGCACAGGAGCTTGCACATGTTGAAATTTATTGGATTACGTTTTCAAAATACCCATAGTTTCATTTTTCAACACTTCAGACAGTTTCACCCATAGCACATCAGTTTCCTGTAAATCCATTGTATGCATTAATATCTATGTAAAGTATTTGCATATATACTATGATCAAATATATAGGTAAATCTTAGGTTGGATCAGGGATAATAAGAAATAGTATGTGTGTAGATAATCTCAACTGAGTAATTAAATTTGTGAATATGTGCACAACTTACAAAAATGAATTTTTAAAAAGCTTTGAAATACATATTTTTTTCTTCAGTTTTGAGCATGTAATACCCTAGCTATTGTAAATACATGTGAAACTCAAGAGCAGAATAAAATCACAGAGCGCTTTCAGGCTAGGCTATTTTTGGTTATTTTTAGAGGAATTTTACTTACATTGGTCTTAGTTTTTAATTAGTTTTCTTTTGGGCCCTTACATAGCTAGAAGCAACAGTTGTGTGTTTCACTGGGATGCTGGGAAATTCCCTCTTCTAAAAGATATAAAGTTCCCTTATCTAACCCTGGAGGGCTTGAATTTATCAAACTTTAAGATAATTAAATGTTTATATATATATATATGTGTACATGTAGGTACAAAAGCTGTGGCCTGTGACAGAACTTTGCCCAAGCTGAACCTCCTGCAAGAATATCAGAATTTTTTGTGGTTTCCATCTCCTGTATTAAGGAAGATGGATTAGTGTGTTGGGAGCTAATTATGTGGCTGAAATTAAATTATTATATTTATTGCAACACCTTTCAAAATAAAGGAGAAAATTCTTGAGAATATTTTCTGAAGAATGAAATAAAGTTGGCATTTGAAAGGATCACAGAGGCGCTATAGATAATAGGTTACAGACTGAAAATAAGTCAATAATAATCTAATAGCAAAAAAGACAAGAGTCCTACTAGGTTATGTGAACCAATGTGCTACATCTCCTGCTTTCTTTGGCTATGCACAGGCAGAGAAAGTCAACAGAACAGCAGCAAAAATGATTGGAGGTTTAGAAGAACTGTCATGTAAAGAAAAATGGAATGAATTGCGGATGAATAGTCTGCACCAAAAACATTTGAGGCAGCTCATGTAGGTATATAAAAAGAATGCTGCCAAAACAAAAGGAAATAATTTATTTTCTGATGTCTATGATGGGTAGGACTAAAAGTAATAGGCCAAACTGGAGGGAGGAGTGTTTAATCTGGGTACTAGGAGAAATCTTTCAAATATTAAGAAGAATTGCTCGTGGAGGTAACAGACTATGAGAAGAGATTAGAGAAACCTCAGTAAAGTTCATTGGTTTTGTCTTGGGCAGCAGGATAGACTATATAACCCCATGAAGCCTCTTCCAGGATTACTTTTTGTATGATTTTACTAACATTTTGGTTTGTACTCCCCTGACAATTTTTTACAAAGTGCTTTATAGTGAATTTTCCCAGGTAGTGAAAGGGCCTACGATGGACTAATTATTAATATGCCAGAGCTACGCAAATTTCAATCACAGACCTATTGTACTTTCTATAGTGAAGATTCAATGTACTTGAAGACAGTATAGAACGGGGTTAATATATGTCCTTATTCAGATTACATAAACAAGAGGGGAAGTCAGCTAAGATGCTGTCTTAATAATAAAACTTTGGCTAAAGTATAGTCAGATAGTTTATAGCTATAATACAGTGTTCCTGTGCACCTAACCATACATAAGGGTTTCCATTGTCTTCACTAATGCTCCCCTAAGCTTCAGCTGTTAAGCTTTGTGATATGACTATCTGTAAATATGCATGCATGGTTTTGTTAACACCCAGTAATTTGATCATAACAGGCTCTTTTTTCTTGCCTATGGGACATGAATATTGTCCCTATAGCTCAAGATATTGTCATACCTGTTTTTTGGCCCCAGAGGGACTCATGATTATGAGTTTCCTTGAGGTGGAATGACAGAAAAATATAAAGGAGAAATATTACTTTTTCATTTTATTTAATGGAAAACATCCAAAAGTGTTCCTTTGGGAGACAGCACTGAAATAGCCAGTTTTGCCTAACAGGTTCTAGGATTGAAAAATAAGTGTGCATGGCTTCAACTCTTGAACTATGGAAGCAAGGATAGATACTAAAACCTCTTTGTTTCCTAAATTTTTACTGTGAGAATGTCCTTCTGGTATGATGTCTTAACAGAGTCCCATATTTTTTTCAGATCAGAAATTATGAGCATAGATAGCCTGCGTAACTGAGATCCAGACTGCAAAAGCATTACTGATTCACTGAGAGTGTCCAGATCTCCATGCCAGAGTGCTTTAAATGCAGTCAATAATAGGAAATGCATGACTGCTGGAGCAAGACAGAATCCAGATAGCTAGAGTGCCTTGGTTTGCATCACGAGTGCTAAATTCTTTGGAGATACAGGTGGCATGTAAATGCCCTGTTCTGCTTACAAACACATAGATTACTTGCCTTCTTTGAAAGCTACACTGGGTTTATCTACGTGGTATTTTCCAGGCTGACGAGAGTCTGCTTGGGCCGCTGTGTGAGCCACCATGAAGCTTCCATTATCTCAGCTGGGAGAGAAGTGTTATTAGCTTTGGCACGGCAATGTTAGTTCCAGCTCAGCACTGACCACATTCTGGTCACTGACTGCTTCTGGTCTGGGCAGCTCAGAGACCAAGCAGGCTGGGCTGGCAGTTGGTCAAGGCACATGCAATTCTGGCTCTTGTCTGCATACTAAATGTCATGTCTGCATTCCCACCATGTTAAGCTAGGGCACTGGAAAAAAAAAAGAAAAAAAAAAAAAAAAGGTTGCTCAAAGGCTTGAAGAAGTGGTTGACTGTATCTAACGCTTCTGAGTAATAGTTTACTGAGGTGTACCTAAAAGATAGGGTGAATTTGTGTAACTACAAGCTTACCCTTCAGATCTTGTCCTCCTTCACTTGAGAAGATTTCCTCAGAGGAGAAGAGATCTGAGTTCTGTACGAAAGCAATTGTTCATTGTGTGGTTTCTTTATTGTCTGTTGGCATGAATCAGAGCCAAGCTTCCTCAGGTTTGCTGGGCAACCAACGACTATGCTATTGTGCTTTCACCAGTATAAGGAGGATTTTCATAACCCTTGGTGTGCTAGATATCTATGTGTGAAATCCGATTTTAATCTGTCTCTATAAACATAGTAACATATCTCTAGCTAGCCCTTAGGGCATTAATGCCTGAGGTAACGTCTGGATTTCATGCCCCTCCCCTCTATTGCTCCTTGCTTCCTCTTTCACACAAAAGCTTCTTGGCTCAGCAATGAGTCTAGTAGCTCCTCCTCGTGAGATTTTTTTATTCTTGAGCAAGTTTCCATTTCATTTTGCATATATGTAATGATCGCCACCAGTGCACCTGCAGAAGGAGCAAATGTACATTTTTCTGATGTGACCTTGTGGACCCATGACGGCACATCTGCCAGAGAAGAAAAAGCCTTTAGGGTACCTCATAAGGTTCCAGTATGCTAAGAACTGGTGCTCTGCCTAGACTACCTGATGACTAAAGCTGCTTTTGAATCAAGTTTCATGTCCATTAAAGGGTTAATCAGCCCTCTGAAAACAGTGTAAACATGCTCATTGGCATTAAAGAGTCTGACATTTGGCAAAGCTAATCTCAGTGAGAAAACACAGTACGCTTTACCATCACAGGTCTAATATATCTCCAAAGTAGCACCTGTTGGTAAGTGCTGATTTTTGAAAAGCCAGCTCCAAGGACAGTAGTACAGTTGGATCTGATGCTACCAACCCTCTGTTGAATCCTGTGAAGAGTAGGAAGCAACAAAATTCCCTAGCCTGCCCACATATCTTATTCCTGCTGAGATATATTCCAGTTTATTTTCTGTCTCATTGAACTCAAAGGCAAGCATATGGACAGTCAAGCTCCACTTCCAGATAATAAAAAAAAAAACGGATCTCTAAGTAATTCTGGTCATTTTGTACTACATATTTCCTTTTTTTGGCCAATACACAGGTGGTATTGCTATGTTACATTACCCAGCTTGCAAGCCTGACTCTTTAATTCCTGCTGTACCTGCACAAGCATCAGGCTCTATAAATCTACAAGGTGGTGACTGATTCTTGGGCACATCATGCTAATTAAGTGCTTGCTCTTCTTGTAAGGAGAGGTTAGATTGTTTCTAACGAACCTAGTTAGTCCTTCTGTCGTAACAAACAGTGCCCAGTCTTGCACACATATGTTGTAATACCTTATCATCACCCTCTCATTAATGTATGAAAATCATAGAATGTAGAAAGGTTTATCGGGCTTCTGTTGTGTAACTCAACACTGACAAGCAGAAGTGTGTTTCATCACCATTCCTTAGGGAGGGCAGCAGAGAGGAGCTGCTTTTGAGATCCTTGAATTTAGGCCACCATCTCTCCAGACATAAAGTCTTCTCTGTTTTACATCAGGGAGACTAAAGAAGTTTAACTCTTTCAATGAATAACTGCATGTTAGAAATGTGACCAGCAAAGTGCAGCACATAGGAACCAAATATTAGCTGTTGTTGGGTTGTATCGACCCACAATCAAAAGCTTCAAAACTGCATTATGAGCCATGGAGGGGTTCAAATTTGCTTCAGGAGTAAAAATACAGTGAAGAGAATTACTAGACATGTTTAAGTCCTCTGAAGTAAAGTTTCCTGCTTGACTAAGGTCAGAAAAGCTACAGGTTTGCATATGTGTATAATTGAAAGGGATGGTACTTGAAGAGTTACCATACATAAAGAAATAACTTTTGCAGCTGATGAGGGATCTAGTCTCTTTCTCATTGAAGTCTGCAGAATTCCCCATTGATTTGAGTGGAAGCAGTTTGGCTCTGACTTCTAAAGCAAGACTGAGACATTTAAGAACCACAAGATCACTTGGTGTAAGAGACTCTTTATTATAACAATTACTGTGTTGCTTAATGGCAACTGAATAGTATTGACTCTTACAAAATGTGTTTTTCTTTGGAAATGTTTATATTGTCATCCAGAAAGGGGTTTGCAACAGCTGTTAGAATTTCTTAGACTTAACAGTACTTTAATGTGCAACATCAGTGTATAAAACTGGGCATAGTTGTATGCGTTATAAAACAATACACACATTATTGTAAATTTAATTGTAGAATACCAAAAGATAATTCATGTAGCTACTTTCATCACACCTTGTTTCAAATAAGAAAAAAAAGGTAAAATAATACAAATGTCATCTATAAGCACACATAGGATGTTTCACATAAACGAACCAGACCTTCAGGGTGGAAATTCCTGAACCTGAACTTCATAGCTGTGGTCTACAATGTCTGCATAAAGAAAAAGTCATAAAATCATAGTCATAGAATGGTTTGGGTTGGAAGTGACCTTGAAGATCATCTAGTTCCAACCCCCCTGCCACGAGCAGGGACACCTCCCACCAGACCAGGTTGCTCAAAGCCCCATCCAGCCTGGTCTTGAACACTTCCAGGGATGGGGCATCCACAACTTCCATACTGGGTGGTCACCCACAACATGAAGAGGGAGCAAGATTTCATACACATGAAACTCCATATAAGACTGGCCTAGGATCAAATTAATCTGTTCTACTTTTCAAGTAACTAGGAACAACTACAAAAGTGGTTTTCATAGAAGGGACTTTTATGGAGCACTTGACCTTGACTTGCTGGTGGTTTCATCAGACCATATATAGAATTCCACTGATTGTGGAATTACTTACTACAACTCATTAAGGAATTTAAAAACTGCTGAGTGAGGAAAACCTGTGAATCCCTGAGGCTGCGTGTGTTATTTATGGAAAGTTTTTAAAATGTATCTTAACTAAATTTACAAAGATATCACAAAGATATTAAAAAGATATGGCCTTTCTTATGAAATCTAATGAGAGGTCCTTATTAAGGAATGGTAATGTGGATTGCTGAGTTCACAGCAGTCCTTGTCACTATATCCTATACACTAGCTCTACTGAGAATTAAAATGTTCTAGAAGCCTTAGGACACTTTCTTCACCCATATTATTTAAGTTGTGGGCATCCACACTAATAAAGTATGAAGTCTGATGCAGTCAGCCCCCCTCACTGAGCTGAGAAAAGGAGGACCCTGATTGTTGCTTGACTTTGAGGCATATGAAAACTGGGATTTCGGGAGTCCAGCTCTTTTGGAAACTCACTTGAGGACTGGCTGAAGCAGGTGTGCCTGCCGCTAGTGGCTACTCCCTCTGACATCAAGAACCTTCCAGGCAGGGAATGCATCTAGAGACTGTGCAATTTCTCTCAGTGGAAATAAGTTGATTTTTAGGAAATCAGTTTTCATGAAAAAAAAAACAATAAACACAAATCCAGGTCTAACTGCACAATTGAAAATATATTTAAAATATTTATTTTTACCACTTTTCTTTCAAATATGAAGTAAACAATTAATATTCAAGTTCTATGTGACTGAGAAGCAGGAAGACAGCATCCTCTGGGATGATTTTATTGCCTGGCAGATACTTAAAATGCTACCTACCTTGCGGTATGTTGAACGTGAAGCAGAACTATAGCTCTTCATTCCCTTATCCATGGTTAGGACTTTCAAGAAGGCATGTCTGAAAGAATTACAGTGACGGTATAGCTAAATGTTGTGTTTGTCAATGATATGATGTGTTCTCTAAATATGTTCTCTAAGACGGGCATGGCAATGGGAAGCAAATTTTTTTCTCCAGTTTTATTCAAGTAATAAAGAGTCCAGGAGATGGCAAGCATTTTTTAAACCAGGAATAATTTTGATGGAGGAAGCATGAAACTCTGGCACAACCAGTGCCACTAACCTGCTTCCGAACATCATGGTAATGGAGGAGGGAGTATGGAGAAGCCTAGGGAAACTTGCTGGAGGGAGGGAGAAGAAGGAGAGAAAAGACTCTAGAGGTGATGCAGAGCCAGGTTATGGGATCATGACAGAAAGGTGGAGGCAAACCCACCAGCATATATAGGACTTGTTGCAAAATCGTTTCATGAGCAGACCTGCATCAACTGAATAATCCAAGTATTCAGGGGCTCTTCCAGTAGAGAAGGTATCCAAAGCACTCAGACTTCCAGAATTTGTGCAGGTTGAACAGGTTTATTGCTATCCTTCTGCAGATTTTAGAGAGAAGGTAAACAGGTCACTGTGATCCTATCAGTGCCCTCCATGCTGATGTTCAGCTGATTAAGTAGGAAGCAGTAGCTACCCTTGAAGACTCCACAGGCATACACAGAGGTCGATAGACAGAAGCTGACCAAGCTGCACTACGTATTGGTGTCAGGGATGTCACAGTAAGCCCACAAACAAAAAGCAGTGGGGGATTGGCAGACTTATAGGTACCTCTAACCACATGTTTAAAACATGATACCGACAGAGGGAGATGGATTTCCTTGTAAAATAGGTATTGTATTTGGGGGTGGGTGGGGAATGCCATATAAAAGGTGCTACCTGCTGCATATGAAAGCAGGGCAACCTGCTGCAGCTGAGAAGCATAGATTGTTGAGATGGATAGACTCTGACTCTGAAGTAAGAGCGTCATTGGAATTGTTAGAATAAATTGGGGACCCTTCCGACATACATCAAATAGGAATAGTTTAAGGCTGCTGCAGAGCTAACTGTGTTGAATAGCAGGGTGCTCTCTTGATGAACAGACACTCACAGGAAGTCCTGCCAGCATGTGGCCACCAAGACCTCCATAATGATTACAGCAAAATGGACTGGCAATGCCCAGCTGCCATACCTCTGATATGTATGAGCATGCCTGTGGGGTTACATCCATGTGCTAGATATTTAACTACAACCACTGGGACACAGTATATGTCAGCTTGGTGGTAGCACCTTGAACAACCTTGTTGTGCTTTTGGCATATGAGAGAATGGCCTTCTTGGAAGAGGCCATGGCAGCACAATTTTTGAGATGCTTATACCCCCTGTTTGACCCTCTGTGAAGCTTCTAGCTTCTGTGGCTTTCTCAGTGCCAGTGTCCTGTTACAGTATACTGAGGTAATGAGCAGTGTCAATGCTGAAGGACAGCACTGGATGGAACTTCTTATAAAGGGCTATCTAGCAGCTGAAGACAAAGTAGACTACTAGGTATGGGTGCCAGAAGATCTGTGTTCAGTGTATTGCAAGAACTTACAGGGCAGTCGGTGCTCCCAAGGGCAACTCAGCTTTGATGCAGTGTTGTCATGCCTGAGGCTTGCTGGGACAGAGCCCACCAGAGGCAGGTTGGAAACATTAACTAAGGTAGTTCTAACAGAGGAAACCCGACACAGCCACTACAGTCCAGGAATCAAAAACAGAGACGAGCCAGGAGAATGATGAACAGTAAATAGAAAGGATCTCATATTGCTCAGTTTAACAAAAAGAATGATATGGAAAGACTTGTTAACAGATTATACACACCTACATGGAGAGAAAAAAGTTGTTAATAGAGAACATGCTTCTGAAGATAGCATTTTAATGTGATGAAGCTGAATATGAATGAAGTTTGGAAACTGAGTGTGAATTTTGGAAGTAGTATATCAAAGAGTATTGCAGATGAAATTGTGTAAATCATTGGTAACAATCAGTCAAAAGTCGTTACAAAAAGGGAGTGAGCTGGATATTGCTTTCTCATTCCTCATTTCACATGGCTATTTGAAATATCAATATTATATCTTTGTTCTTATCAGCCTCTGAAGTTCAATAGAAAATGGTGGAATCTGCTTCCTAAACTTGTCTAAAGATTTATGGTCTTATTAACTTCACATAAGCAATGCCACTAGTGGAAGAGAATGCTTTTTCCAGATATGTTTCCTTCAGTACACCCCCTGTAGGAAATTTAAGTCTCTACTCCAAAAAATTTTATAATTTATAGAAGAGACTGATTGCTTTACAGTATGAAACTGAAAGCTACATTTCATCAAAAGAAGTTGGCTGTTTTGGGAATGGGGCTGTTACGGTTATAAATCATAAAAAGCCATAGTAGTATTTATCTACTCTAACAGCTGTTTGGCTTTACAGTGTTTACAGGTAACATTTACCAGCGATTAAAACAGAGAATTTTTTAATACCACCATTTTCACTAATCTGATTATTAACTTGGATTTTTTGATTAGTCAGAACTGTTTCAAAAAGCTTACTTTCTGTAACAGTGAAGGATTATGCCCCTAGATGACACATGATAGGCTTTTCCATCAGAGTAACATTTATTAATCTTAAGAATGGTCCAAATAGAATCAAGATATATTCTTATGTTCCATATCTTATCCACAGACTACTGAGATATGACATGAAACACATTGAAAAATTGTCTTGCTTCTTAGAAGAAATGCTGATCATATATTGTACTCTTTATCAACTGTTTTCTTTGTCTGGTGAGACCTGTTAACTTGAATGGCAAAGCTGCTTTTCTTTTTTCCCCATGCAGGCATATCAAGAGCACTTGACCACCTGCATAGATCTGATTACGGGACTTGGTTCAGCTACTTGTATTTACATTTTTTTAAATCGAACGTTCATTATTTCATGTTCCGGAGTTTTCAAACTCCTGTGAAGCATACAGCCAGTTAATAGGTATATCAGCCTGTACTCATTTCAGACTAGTTTCATGACTTCCCCAGTTAAATTAAAAAAGACTTTGTAGGGAGGGAGGAAAGAAATATTTTTACTATTCCTATAAAGTCTGAGGAATTATCATATGGGACATAATCACAAACAAGTACTAGTTTTCACCTTGGGAATTTAAATTGGTTGTGCTGACACATAAAGTCAAGTATTGTGACTATTAATATTTGTGTTCTACTACACGGACAGGATTATAAACTATATCTTATATAGGATTCTATTATATATTTCTGTTGTCATTATATATAAGCACATTATATATGTGCTTAAAGAAGAAAGAACCACAGCCTTTTCAGTTAGTTAATCTGTGCTAGTCAATCTGTTGATCTTTCAATCCATATTTTTCCTGTTTCACAATGATAAGGATAATTACTGGAGCAAATTGTGGATGGTATAGATGGCAGTTACTACATACTGGGTTTAATATACAGAAAAAACCATACAGATGAAAAGTAATGCCAAAGTAATTCAACCTAAGAAATACACAGATAAATACTACACAATCTTTTCCCTTTGACCCAATTCCGATTCAGATTGCCTCCCTATGCAAGACTGTACTTGTAGCAAATAAACAAAATCCATGCCATATGCAATAAACACATTGAAGAATATCTACCTCAACTGAAGGAAACTGAGAGTATGCTGAAAGCTGTTTCGCTAAATAAATAATGTCTCAATTATGCCTATTAGCATCAAAGGAAAAAGAAAATTACTAGACAATTTAAAAAACAATCCTAACCCATTATTTTGTTGTCTATTTAGCAAGGAAAGCAAGCAGCACCTTTACAAAAGATGTTTAGTATACAACTAAATACAAAGAAATGATTTAAAGTGGCTTTTTAAGTCATCTGATAGCATATCAGAAAATTTTTGTTTGCAATGCAATTTGGGTGTATTTCTATTTTTTTTTTTGTAAGTAGAAATCAAGCACAGTGGCTTTTCATCCACTGAGGGTTCTCTTTGGCTTTATCACAATAAGAATGATAAGACCTTTATAGGTGTAGATACGTTCCCTGAACACCAGTGGCTTTATTATGTATTTCCACTAATGTTAAGCAAGAGTATTTTGTCATCCATGTTTTCTACAAAATCCAGGATTTTAGTAGGCAACATTGCTGGATTATGAATTTAGCTCCCTTCACCTCTCTGTTCTGTCCACCTTCCTACCACTTGTCTGTCTCCTTGTCTTCTCCTTATCTTTTATTTTATCTCTGAGCTATACTCAAGATCCATTGAAATTTAAATTGGAAAAACATATGGTACCTCTTCACAAGAGCTGAGTGCATTCAAGCAAGCTGAATGAGCCTTCCTTACCACAAAGATATGGGAAAAAGAAACTTGAAAATGGCCATGCAGTCAGGATTTCTAGCCAGGACCTTTTGAAATGCTAGGCAAACAAATGCAATATCTAATGCCAGAACTGATGTTGCATCACAAGTCTTTGGGAAGCTATTTAGTGGTGGGCTTTTTTCCACTGTATTTGTTGTTAGAAGAGTGGTATTTACTGATGCATCTTGTGCATGCAAGCACACATAAACTCATCCTTTTTTTATTAGCCTAATATTTCTATCGTTCACAGTATGATTGAAAATTTCCTGGAAGGATAAATCTGGACTTTGGGAGGTGCCTTTTGTGGGTTCCAAAAATGTCAGTTTACATTTGGTTGATTTATAATTGTGGAACAGGCATTTTTCAGCCCACAGTTTGAATAGTATAGGAGGTTTGGTTTTTGTTTTTTTTAGGGAGGGGATTGGAAACATGTTAAAACCCTTCTGTGCTACATTCAGTAGCACTAAGCATGCCCTATTGTGGTGTTTCACATCCCCATCTTAGCAGAGTCCAGACTCTGTGGCTACATGAAAAACGACCCCTCCATTTCCTTCTGTGTGTATGCACTCGGAGTGCTGACAAGTATTCAGCAGTAGAGATGACACTGAGTTTCCATCTTGGTGTCTGAGTGGAAGAGTAATGAGACAAGTAGGTTGTGCTGGCACTTGGGCTCAGAAACCTTTTAAGAGGTTAGTGGTGCCGCCTGCCTATCTCACCTCAACGAGCTGAGAGGCAAGAATGAGAATTTTACAGATACCTCTTCTGAGAAAAAAACTTTTTGCTGTGGTACATTGCTCAGAGAGAAAAGAACAGCTGTTTGAAGGTGCTGAGAAGTATGGAATGGTAGAAATAGTCCCAGAAGAGGCAGGTTAGTAGGGAAAGGCCAGATGAGGTGTTCAGAAGCACATAATAAATTGTGAAGCCATGTAATAAATATTATTTAGTGCATGGCTCTGCAGTTTATCTTACGATTCTAAGCTTACCGTGAGGATAACACCATCCATATATTTATGCATATGCTGTATATAATATTCACATACACGCATGAAATACTTCTGTAAATAGGACCTTATTTATACATAAATATCCTGCTGTGTTTTGAAATACTCCTGACTTTCTTGGTATTATTAGTATAAAGATAACATTGGAATGAATAAATGTTCCCCAGCATTGGAATAGCTTCATCTTTGGCTGTTTACAACTTTTGCACACTTGTATAAACCAGCTGGTATCAAGTTTAAAAGGAAATGGTATCAATGACTGAGAAAAATCAAAACAGATGCTCATTACATTTGTCTAAGATAAAATTAACTGAACCTGTCATATTTTGTGGGCAATTCTTCTAACATCTGCAGAACAAAGCAAATACACTTAATTCACTACAGCCTTTAGTTTATAGGTCAGTTATGGCCTCTCAGGGCTATTGTGTTTGTGTTTAAAAAGCTTAGAGTAAGCTTGAAAACAAAAAAGATGGAAATGTTTATTTTTGTGGCCTCAGATAATCATCCTTCCTGAGTTTCAGTTATTCTAATTTAAGGTTTACACTTGGATGGAATAACCAGACTCGGCACAAATAATTCATATGCAGCTGGATGGGGGAACGAGAACTCATGCAGGGAAATAATGAATTTAACTGTTACCTCCTGAGACTGGAGAAGAATCTCTGAACTAAATAGATCTGTCTCAGAAAAAAGACATACCTATGTGTGTCCAAAGAAGGCATCTGTCTTCATTGCTCTGCATTTTGGCTTGATTGACGAAATTGATATTACTGCCATACAAGAGAAAGGTAACAATGCTGCTGTCAGTTATTCTTCATGTGTCAAATTTTCTAAGCAATAGAAGAGCTGAAATGTTTATCTCTTACTAGGTCTCTAACCACCTCCTCCCACCTCTATAACAAATTTGGGGTGGCATTGCTGTGGTTGAGTTTCCACAGGGAACTCAAAAACACTGAGATGAAACAACAAGAGGTGAAACCTTGAACTCAGCAAGGCTTTCCATAGAGCCCCCCATAGCAGACTTAGTAAACTGCAGAAGAAGGGACTGGATATACGGACTAGAAGGTGAGTCAAAATCTGCCTGGACTGTTATGCTTGAAGGGCAGTGGTAAGAGGTTTGAAGATGTGTGGCTGGTTACTGGGACTGATATTGTTCCACATCTTCATCACCAACCAGGCTGACAGGATGGGGTGTGCCCACAAAAAGTCCATAGGTGGGAGCAAACTGGAGGAGAGAGTAACGTGCTGGAAGGAAGGACTGCCACCCAGCACCATGTCAACAGGATGGAGAAAATGGCAGACAGAAACCCAATGAAACAAAGGCAAATACAGAATCTTGCATGTGGGACAGGATAACTCCATGCCTCAGTACAGGTGGGGACTCACTGGCTGGAAAGCTGCTCTACAGAAAAGGTCTGAGATGTCCTGGTGGTGAGTAAGTTAAACCTCAGTCAACAATGTGTCCTTGTGATGATGAAGGCCAAACACAACCAGGGCTGGATTAATATTGCTAGTAGGCCAACAGAAGTGTTTCCTCTCTTTTGCCTAGCCCCTGTGAGGCTGCTTCTGCAGTACCATGCCCTGTTATGAACTTCCCATGCAAGAGAAATGTTGGCATATTGCAGTTAGTCTGTGGATCACATGATGTATGAGAGGGGCTGTGAGAGCTGGATTTTTTCACCTTGGAGAAGAAAAGGCTAAATGGAAGACAGGAGGGAATCTCATTTTTGCCTTCAGTTACCCAAAGGAGGATTATAGAGAAAACAAAACTACACATTTCTCAAATTCGTGCAGTGAAATGCAATGGATTTCAGCAAAGGAAATTCTGGTTAGATATAAGAAAAATGTATTCACTTAGGAGAGGCACACCACTGGAAAAGGCATCCACAGAGGCTGTTGGATTTCCTTAAGTTTTTAAAACCCATTCAGATGAGGCCCTGAGCAACTGGATCTAGCTTCAAATCAGTCCCAGTTGTGAGCAGATTAGTCTACAGATTTCCAGAGGTTCTTTCCAACCTCAATTGTCCTATGTCTCTATGGAAGTGGCTGTGGGTTACTGCCACACAGTTCTTTGGGCATTTCCTTACCTCCTCTTCTTTATCTTCACATCTCCCAAATTTGGAATCTTCCTTTGTCCCCTCTCTCACAACCAAAACAACCTTACATTTGGAAAGGTCAAATATACATTGAGAGATTAGAAGTTGTGCACCATTCATATCCTAGAAATGGGAATTATATCTTTGATCTTACTCACAAATTTCTAGCTAGTCATATACTGTTGCCACACCAACGCTTTACCCAGTCCTACAGTCTACATAGCTTTTTTTAATCTTCCAAAAAATAATTCTTTCAAATCTGTAGTCACATGGACCAGATTGTGCTTCATTGTTTTGGGGGAAGGAAGGAGGTTGCTGTAAAGGATACAATTAATGCAAGACTGCTTTGTGAGGAGATAATATCCTTGGGGGAAAGCCAGAGAGGGTCAGAAGAGAGGTGGCTCTGATTGAGCTTGTCTTTTGAGTCAGTTTGTGGAGCTAGTCGCATTATAGTTTGACAAATAAGCAGTGCACGAAGAGCAGTCAGAGTAGTGAAGTTGCATTCCCATGGCCTATGCTAGTAAGGCCGCACCTAATGGAGTCCTCTGAACAGCTTTTGCTGTTATTGTCCACACTTCCTTTCACTGTGTCATCATTTGTGGGACTTTCAAGGAATTACATATGTGTTTTTAATGTAGAAGTTGATTTAACTTGCTGCTGGATCTGCTCTTTTTACGTTACTGAATCTCTGTGGGTAAGTAGTACCTCCCATGGGTGGAGGTTTTCAGGAGCAGGACCTACCCATAAACCTCCAACATATGTGAAACTGAATAGACCTTTAAGGACTCATACTTTGAAAGAAATATCAGTGATTTTTTAAAAAAAATATTTTGCATGAGGTAGATAGTGTAAATGAAAAAATTCTTCAAGGACAACCTATGCTAGGTATGGGATATTGTTCCATTTTTATGGTACTCTTAGTTTCGAAACAGAATGGTTGGGGTTTATTAAATGCACAGGCCTTTGGGGTCTTTTTCTGGTAATTAACACATAACTTAAATCCATAAAAGTGCTTTCTTGGAACCACTGTTGCTAAAGCCGTGACACAATTTACTTTTATCTTTGGCATGAGTCCATGAAACAATATATACCATTTTATTTCAGGATGTATAAACTACACATTATTGTCAACAGTAGAAACAATTATGACTGGACTTGCTTATTCATGTTAACCCATAATATCATTATAGAATGATTTGAGGTTAAAGCTAAGAATACTAAAAAAATACATTTTAATTTTATATAGAATCCATAATAAATACTGCTGCAAAAGCCTCTGCAGAGAGTCAATAGAAAGATTTAATAGGGAAGGCGAAATTTATGCGTGCAACCAGAAATACCAGGTTTGCTATATACTGTGTTTTGAGAGGGAATGGAAGAATATTGGGTTTTTTATGAGAGAGGGAAGAACACCCTCTGTTTACAAAGTTGTACTTAGTCCTACTAGTTGAAAGCTTTTCCCACAGCTTCTGGAGATGTATGTCAGCCCTGACTTTCCCCTGTTCAAATGAATGTAAGCAACAATTTTTCAAGACCGGATATGCCTCACTTCTCTCTGAAGCCATGTGACTAGAAGATTACATTTCAAGATAAAGCAAGGAGGATTTTCCAATGATACCCTTTTGAACCAGCATTTTTATTAACTCTGAATTGTACCTTGTAAAAGGCAATGCTCAAGTTCATGTCACATCTAAGTGCAGACAGATCTAACTAGTTGCAGATCTGTTACACTAGTTCTTGGCCATTACTAACTTACTGTAAACAGCTTTTCTTTCCCAATGCATGTAAATAAAGGCAGGCATCTGATTCAAATCACTTTTCCAGCTCATGAAACCATTGCAAAGATGCAGAGTATCGCACACTTAAAGAAGATATCAGATTTGGACAATCTGATTTAGAATATTAATCTAATTTAAAAAACAGCTGTGGGATCAGGATTTCGAGGAGGAAAGTATTCTAAACCAGCTTTTAAAGGTACCTGTTAGAAAATGATAGATTATTATGTTTATCAAAAGACCAGAGACCTTTCACCTCTGTTTTGATACTTCCTTTCAAGCAGCGCTTCACAGCTATCTGGGAGTCTGCAAGAAGTTATTCAAGTTCTAGTACAAGGTTGTCTGTACCATAAATAAAATGGTCCATGCTGAAATCTGCTAGTTTCTCCACAGGAGCCTCAGAGTAAACAACAATTTAATGATGATGGGGGAAAAATTACTCTTTTACTCTTTGTATGTGATCCGCCATGGCAAATTTCAGGTGCATTGTCAAAATAATGGTGAGGGAGTGTATGCTTCCACTCCCCGTGTCACACAGCTCCTGTGAACAAATAGATATGTTCACTATTGTGGCTTCTCAGATTGTCTTCTTTCACTGGGAATCAGCTTCATTTTTCTTTAGAGAAAACCATGGAAATATCAGTGCTTAAATTGCCAACCTCTGCTCCCTAAAGCAGATAGCATTGCTGAAAGAGTCTCCCTCAGGCACTCTGAAGCACAGTCCCACTGTTTCTCTGCTCAAGGGGTATCTGTCAACCAATAAAAACAGCCTGAGCCTGTGGTCACTACTGTGCCAGAGTCCTTCAGTCCATTGTCTTCAGTCCGGCTACCACTGAAATGGAATGCTTTTCCAAGGCTCCTGGCAAACACTGAAGAACCCTTGCATATAGGTGTCACCTGAAAGGAAGGCAGCAGAAATAAGTCCTGAAAGGAAGAACCCTTTAATTCACAATATTTAGGGTCAGAATCAAGGCAGAAATGGGAAATGGAAAAAAATGAAGCAGGAATTAGAAAGCACCTAAGTCTGGTGTCAAAAGACAAAGTCTGAAAGTGTGTGAGGAGCCAAGAGCTACAGATGAAGGCTTGAGGCACCAGTTAGCTATGGAACAATGTGGGCTTCTCCAAATGTTACCTGTGGTTAGGTTGTGGTTACCAAACCTCAAGCTGAAAAGAGCAGTTCTTTGATCCTGCCTAATGAACCCTGACTAGTGAGAACTGAGGCCAAACTCAGATACCTGAAAGCAAGGCACAGGAGAGCAGGCTCCTAGTTTAAGGGCATAATCTCATCTAGTATTTGAGGTAAACTGCAGAGTTTGAGAAGCTGAGTCAACGGCTAGACAGTTGCACTGTGCTTTGTTCAGTACTCTGTTCAAGTATTTTGGTATTCTGTTTCTCTGGGAAGAACAAGATATTAAAGAGAATGTGAATACCAGTTCAGTGCTCCCCATCCAGGAAGTCATGGAAAAGATTTTGTTTCTCTCCATGGACTTTTGATCAGACTCATGAGGCCTTTAGGAACTCAGTTTGTTGGGTGATTGTGAATCATTTTCTTTCTTATCCTACAGGTACATCCTCTACTTTGGCAGACTGACTGCTGCTGCTTTTCAAAGATATTGAGAAACGGAGTGAAAGGAAGTAAGCATTAGACAGGGTAATTTTCCTGTGATGAATTAGGGCTGGGCATTCATTTGCCCCTTTGAGAAAGGGGCAAATCTTTGATCTGATTTTATACCTTAGTTGTCCTTGATGGGAAACAAACTGGGCCTCTGTCAGGAAGTCACAAGTGGAATAATACCTGTTCCTTAAGTTACTTACCTATTTCCAGTAGGCTTAATGATCATTTGTCTTCCTCAGACGCCTGAGAACTTCTATAACATGCCATAAGGAGGAAAAGAAGGGAGCAAGAATAGTATGGATCAGCATTTTAGGCCATGTTATAAACTACATGGTAATTTGGACGGCTGCATTTACAGCTAAGTTATACCAGATGACACATACAGAATGAATCATAACATGCCTGAGTCTGCACACCCTCTGACTGCAGTGAGTTCAGGGCAAGAAGGGGCAAAGGGATTAAGCACTCTGTTGTCTCCTTTCTCAAGAGGCCAAATCAAAGGCCTGCCTCCTGCTTTTCGGATCTCTGCTTTTTGCCACAGCTCACTCCAGTTCAAAATTTCTGTGTCAGTAGTTTTAATATATATTTAATTATGTTATTATTATATATACTTACATATATATGCACACACATACTAATAGAAATAATATATAAATGCTAAATTTCATGGTTTCAACACTGTTTGCATATCTCAGACGTGTGACTTGTGTTACAAGTAACGCTGCCGTATGACTGCCAGGGCGTGAATTGCTGTTCCTGCAAGTAAGCTGCTGGAGAAAGCTGCCCGTTCCCTTCCCAAAAGCTTATGTTGCAAAAGATAGTAAGGAAGACAAAGCTCAGTAGACTTTTCTGAAATGATGTTCTTGCCCTTTCACTGACCTCTTTGCTGTACTTGAGTGACTGGCAGCACTAAGCTATTAAGAAACAGGGCGTGCACATTGCACCCAAAAATCTTTCATAAACACCCATCTATCATGGCTTCTTAGGAGGAAAATGTACTTCTGCCATTGTTCTTGGCATCTTGAAACAACATTGCACACCATTTGGTTCTCTGACATTATCAAAAGGGTCTAGTTGCATCTAGATCTTAGCAAAACCAAAACAGTTCAGTCTAGAGCACTTCCCATAGGCTCTTTTCTCTCTTTTTTTTTTTTTTTCTCTTTATGAATTGCTACTGACAATGTTCTTCCATGAGTAAACGTTTTCAGCATTCCTATGGTCTCACTCAGCTTTTTTCTATAGGTCTTGTTGAGACAGGAGGATGAAAATAAACACAATTCTGGTGGGTGAATGGATATCTTGGAAATTTGTAGTAGGATGTAAGAGATATCTTTTTTTCTTCTTCCCTGTTTTTAGTCCTGGCTAGACTTCTGTTGCATACGTGGCAATTGCCTTCTGCACAAGGAGAGGACATCAGTGTTCAAAAGTCATTTTTTATTTCACAGCCTACAGAACACACTTTGAATATTCTTTTGAAAACACAAACTTCAGTCCTTGGGTTACACCAATCCTAAATGAGAGCCTGGGAACAATAAGGCTTATTCTCCTCAGCTGAAAAAAAAAGCAATGGAGTGAAAAGCTGAAGTCTTGATCTTAGCAAAAGTGCATCATCCATCCTCTGAAGGAGCTCCTTCCCCATTCTGCCTCTTCCCCCCTGCTACCACCAGCTGCCATCACATGATGATTGCAATGGGTAATTACACCTTCTCATGAAGAAGGAAGGGGAATTTCAGACAATTGAGTGAGCTCAGTTTATACTCTTATATACTCCCAGTAAGGCCTGCCTGGGTCATTTTGCAAAGGCTTAGTTAGGCTAGCCCAGTGACAGCTGTTTCTTTCATCATCTGTTTTTTATATGTTACATTTCTATTTAACATTGCTCTCTGTCAGGCCTAATTACTCTTTTCTTTCGAGGGGCTGCTTTCTGAAAGGAGCTAAGGAATTTGTTCTCCAGGCTAAAAAAAATGCATTGAAAAAGACCTAGAGAGAAGTATATTACCCTGAAAGCAAATTTTGTTTTGGCTTTAATGCCTGGAAATGGGGTAGCAGAAATGGAGTTAAATACCTTATTGGAATTAGTCATTAGCCTCTCAACTTCCCCTCTTACAAGAAGGCAGAAAGCTTGAGGCAAGTCCCTGGCAGCAGTTGCAAAGTTGGGTGGGGATTCCCTTCCACAGCAGAAGAAGCAATTATTCCCTGTCATTACTTGATCCTTTTTAATTAGCCTTTGGACATCTATTTTACAACTCAGTTTCTCTCCGATGGCATGAAGTAGTGTTAGGGTCATGTGAGTGCCACTGTTCTTTCTCTCTTTTCTGTGCCCCTGAAAGCCCACCGAATCCTTCACAGAGGATCAACAATCAGTAAGGATGGAATAATTCTCAAAAAAAAAAGTTAACCCTAATGACATGTGTACTAAATTCTAAGATCAGAATTTCATGCTGAAATTGCAAGTCAGTACTTGAGCAGATTAGGTTCACATGCCAGACTTTCTAGCCATTCAATACTATTCAACTATGTACCAACAGAAATGATATTCAATTTCTGTACCAACAGAAAAACAGGAAAGTTGAGGAGAAAAACAAGAGGCCAAGAAATATTCTGAGAAGTCTGTAGGGCGGAGGTAGCTAACAAGAAGATAAGAATCTAGGGCAAGGTTTTGCTAAGGTTTGATATATTGGTCTTATTTGTAAAGACAGGCTAATTTTGTGTCAGAATGACCCAGAATTACAGAGACTTTTCCATCTATGTACTAAGGGGCTATATTTCATGCAATTTTTATGTATTAGAGTTCTTGTATCTCATTTCACTACCTCTTCCCACATAAAATAAGCTCTATGTGAATAAATGCTGGAGATTTCTGGATTGCTCTATGTTTTCAAAGGTCTGACAAAGCACTGATCATTAAAAGAAGGTAATGATCTTTCATAACAGTTTTTCTACATCAGCATTCAGAAAAAGTCCCAGTAAACTTCACAGATCTGACACCTCATTAAAACCAACATCAAACCATGCCTCTTCAGTTTTGATTCAAAACGAAATCAGATTCTGATTTCCAAATATAAATAAGAAGCCGATTCCATAATTGTGAAGCATAAATACGAAAGGCTCCAGCCGCCAAACGTTTTCAATTTATATTTAGGACAGCTAATAAATCAGACTCTGACCTCAAAGTATAACTGGAAACATAAAATCAAAGTAACTTGTAAGGATATTCTGGAGTAATATGTGAAGAACCGGATAGGTAAACAAAAATACTTTAAAAATATCAGTATAAAATATTACTGCTAACTGATGAAAGGTTTTCAGCTCCAGGATGTTTTGTTCGAAGACTTTTCCAAGCTTTTTTTTGCTTTACAGTAAACCAGCTGCACTTACTTATGCAATCGAACATGCTACAGTATTGTATCGGTAAATGAACTGAAGCTGTTTGTAGGGTACCAAGTGGGAGAGTATTCTTAAACTAGCACACAAAGATTTACATCTAAATGCTACTGATAGTGTCTATGCCGAGTGGTCACAAACTGCCACTACAGACCTGTCCCAACAGTGTCATTATAAAAATTGCAGGGTGATCCTTTATGAATGGCATCTCCTGTGACCTCGCTACGCCCTATGCCAGAAATAGATTTTTAATCCATTATTTAAGAATCCGTTTCCAATCTTAGCTGAGGCAAGCAGAGTATCTTCATCTAGAACTCCCTTGTGGTCATTCTTGTATCTCAGACATAGAATTCACCTTTGTTTTTCCATTGTTCGTTGACAATGAAAAAAGCCCTGTTCTTTAACTTACTTCATTTTTCCTTTACAGTTCTCCAAAGAGAAGGAACAGTTACTTGCCAAATACTGCTGTCAGTTTGACATAACTGTGGGCTTGATCACATGAAAATTGAAAGTGTTTCTCTTTTCAATTGATTAAATGATTAAGTGCAGACTTCTTTAATAGAGCAGTCAGCATAACTCATCCATAAACTCAGCATGGAGCACTGTGTTCACCATGCTCTAAATTGCTGACAAACAGTTTACGGTTTGTCACATTTGGCAATCTCTGTACAGAAAAAAGGCCAGTCTTAAGCTGAAATAAAAATAGGTGCTTTAACCAGAACTTGGAAGCAACGGGGAGGACTAGAGGTTGTGCGAATATATATCAAAAACTTTCAGCTTTTCATTTCTCGTTTTACTAACTTTAGTTTTATATATTATCATAACTGTCCTTCCCAGTCAAGTTACCATCTGTAAACAATGAAATGTAAACAATGTCAAGATTATTTTATCAGGTAATTGGATAACATTTTTAACATATTCAGTTAATGCTGGGCATTAGTGAAATAGAATGGTAGCTAAAGGAGTGAGAAAGGTGAACTTGGAACACCTTGGCTCTATTATCTTACTCTCATAAATTGCCCTCAGGTGACACAGATCTTAGAGTGTTTTTTTCCACATCTCCACCTTCTGGCAACTTTTTGAAATTTTACAATTGTGAATTTTTTTAGAAAAGTGTTTTGTTTTGACTTTCTGGAAACACCTAGTATTAAAAAATAAAATAAAGTCATGCCCAATAATTTTAACTACTTGGACAGATATATAGTTTCATTTCCATAACTCTTGGGTTTTGCATCTTCCAGTGAATCTCTGCAGAACTAGGATATGAACTTGCCATGTGTTTTACAAACGTCTGGGAAAAGATACATCTTCATGCAAAGTGATTACATGCTTCTCTGCCCCATCTCCTCTAAGATGATCTAGATTAACAGGTCTTCATGGCAACACAAAGCTCTACTGAGATTAGTTGAGCCACAGCTGGGCACATGAAACCATCCGCTTAAAGTAGTTCACTGAGTCATAACCCAAATGGCAGGAATAAGCAAAAACAAAGTGCAAAAAAAAGTAGCAACATGAGTGGCATATGTATAAACTTTGTGTATGGTTTTGCTTTATAATGTAAGAAAGAGCCACCTGCAACTCCATGGGTGGTATCTGACTCTTCAATGGCAGCTATTGTATTTGCTGGGTAAAATTATGATACTTTAGCAAGGCGGTGTGAGGATTAAAGATTAGAATAGCAGAAGTGTTACAGATAAGAATTCAGGAGCTTCTTTATATACTAGACATATCCTAAAAACCCAAAATATTCTTGACCTGATTAAATCTAATCTCTAAAAAGCACTGAAAATCTGCATGGCATAAAACTACCCCAAGAATAATGTTTCTGGATAGTCTTGTCTTTATTTAAGTAGACTATAGATTCAGGGCAGGATTACTGATTTTATTTTTCTTAGTTTATTTAAAGCAATTACTGTAGAGGTTATTATAAACACTGCCTTTCAGTTTCTGTGACCATATGACCAGGATTAAGAAGTATTATCTACCCTAGAACATGGGCTGGCATTGCAGTGTATCTCGCCATTAGCTGATATAGGGAGGACACAGACTGGATGAAATACTTCACTGAGTGACCGACATTTACAGCCATATCAAGGATGAAAGTTGGCAAATGAAGAAATCAGAAACCAAGATAGGACAAGAAAAGGTCTTAAGTATTTCTGCTAGCCTCTTTGCTGCTTCTAAATCCAGAGAAACTCTTTTGCAGGTATGACTGCCCTTTCAGCATTTAGATGCATACCCGAAAGCTGTGGATTTCTGAGGATAAGGCGTCTGTAGACGCCTTTTTCTACCTTCTAGTTTACCTTTGACCTACCAGTAGCTGTAGATTTGAAGTTCTCTTCCTGCATTGGGAATATACCACCAACATGTAAAAGGCTGTAATATTTCAAGAACCTGAATAGTAAAGTAATATTAGGAAAATGTTTCCTTTTTCAGAAGTTCCTATGATCCTGAAATGTGCCGCAGTGCCAAATCACAAATGGTAATTATCTAATTTTGCTACTCTTCTTCATAGTGAAATGGATCTTATTTATACCATTTAGTACAACTAGTCCATCCAGTCATAAAGAAACCACTTTCTGTACTGTGGACCCTGGTTCCAGAATAGTACAATATCTTTGCTTTTTAAAACCTTTCTTTCCATCTGCCCTTCACATATTCTAATAAAACACTTCTTGACATAGAGATACATTCTTTGCTCCTGACACAAAGAATGAGAAAAAAAAGCTCCATAACTGGCCATTTTCCTTACATCATCTATTTTTATAGCATTTTATAGACACTAATAGAGTGTTATGGGTGTGATCCAAATTTTAGTGACATAAGTGAAAAAACTCCCACCATTTCAGTGACTTCAGCAAGTTTTGGATGTTACATGAGTGATGTTCATTGCGTAAATCTGGACAGCTTTCATTCAGAGAGCAGTTCTAAATTTCAAACTTTACTTTTTTCCAATAATAGTTTTTGTAGTCATTTCTTTTTCATATAGAATTTTTACATGTTTAGTTTTTGATTCAAAGAAGAATAAAGTCAAACAGCTTTGATAATTTTATGACATTGATAATATTTGTCAATGTCTGATGTGTAGAACTACTACATGTCAAGAAACCAATGTTGTCCAAGATTCAGACAGTGGAGAGATTAAAATTGTGACTCTATAGTTTCCCTATTTTGTGTAAGACATCGCATTTCACTCACTCATATTTTTTAATACTGTGTATATATGATTCTTCTGTAGTTATATGTGTGTGTATATATATATAAATTATGACATTAAAAAAATTGAGAATGCATGCACATGATCATTTGACTTATAGACATTCATTTAAATTTGTTTATTTTGGTAATCTCTTATTATAGAAGAGTTAATAAAGATTCAGAAAAGGGTGGAAGCACAAATGAGGACAAAACTCCAGATTATTTTGGAGTTAATTTTATTTAACTAGAATAGCTGTTTGCTAAACACTTTTCAAATTATTTTAATTGTTAAAGGTATTTTAACAAACATTGTGTTTGTTTTGCAGATGCAGATTCTTCTAGCTTGTTAAACATTTCTAATGGAACTCTCTAATTACATGGACCGGCATGAAATAAATGTTATTTTAGAATGTGCCTGCATTAGAACAGTTTCTGGACAGTGAATTTAAAGATTTTAGAAGATGCTTACGACATTTGAGGAGGTCCTTCTAGTAATTAGAAACCATAGGCTTATTCTGGTATTCAGTTTTTCAGCCATAAGTCTTGGTGCAATTTAAGGAAGTTACTAGATAATAGTATCACCAAGAAATGGGAATTTTGTTTTGTTTTTTTTTAATTCTGAGCCAAAACTCTATTTGAATTTGGCATTGCTTCTTCTATGCATGATGCAGAGGGCAGAATGGCACATGAAAGTTGGGAGCATTGCTACATCTGCTTAATTTGCTATGCAAATGAGTATACACAAGTAGTAAGTACTTAGGTCCTTGCAGGTAACTGTTCAGTTGTGGCCCATCTGGAAACAAGGCTTTCCCTTTTATCCAACAACTGCAGCACACGAATCACAAAGAGAGAAAAGTTTTATTTGGTGTTTCTCCTTTTCTGCTTTGTGTTTTATTCAAAAATTGTTCATCTTCAAAATCTCCATCAGCTTTTATGTACTAGGCTATTTGGTTCAGCTAACCTACTGCTTAGAGCAGAGTCATTGTGGGTGAGACCACGAGGTACTTTTCTTTATTTATTGAGCTTTAATATTCCTAGAGAGAGAGGAAGTTAAAGAAAATGAGATGAAGAAGGGAGCAGCAAAATAAAAATGTGTATTATTGTGGTGGGTTGACCTTGGCTGGCTACCAGGTGCCCATTCAGCCGCTCTCTCCCTACCCACCCTCAGCAGACAGGGGAAGTAAGATGAAAAAGCTTGTGGGTCAAGATAACTACAGTGAGAGCACTTCCTGGTTATTGTCAATAGGCAAAACAAACTCAACTTGGAGAAAATGCTTTTAATTTATTGCAAATAAAAATCAAGTTGGATGGTGAGAAGCAAAGAAAAACAATAAAACACACCCATGCCCGCTTTTTTATCCCAGGCTCAACTTCACTCCTTCAGTCCCAACTCATCTATCTCCTCCCCTTCACCCCCCTGGGTGGTGCAAAGGGATGGGGAGTTGTGGGTTATGGGGCCAATCCAGAACAGTTCCTTTCTGCTGCTCCTTCCTCCTCACACTTTTCCCCTGTGAGTCCTCTCCACAGGTTGTTGTCCTTCAGGATGAATCTGCACACTGTCATGAGTGAATTTTGGCCTTTTTAAAATATGTTTTCCCAGAGGTGCCACCAGCTTGGCCGGTGTGCTCAGCTATGTACTGTGATGAGTAGCCCCTCGTCTCTTCCCACAGAGACCACTCCTGCAGCTCTTACCAAAACCTTGCCATGTAAATGCAATTGCAAAGACAAGGAAAGCTCACTGTAGCTTAGAAAAGGTGGGGGTTCTCTCTCAGCCCCAGTTTTTCCTCTTTGCAAGTTACACGTGGTAACCTTCTTTCCAAGCAGGAGATTACAATTTGCCCCCACAGTGCACTTCTCCACTCCTCTGAATCATTCATGTATTGCTCTATAAGTGAAGCTACCAGAAGGAAAGAGACAGAAAGGCATAAGCCAACAGAGACCTTTGGGAGGGTGGTCGTTATACACTGTCACAGCTGAAGAAACTTCCAGCCAGAATTGTTACATGAACCATTTGTTTGCTGTTCATTAATATTCAGGAAAGTGAGAAAATCTAGTTGAAAATCCCATGAGAATCAAACATTCTGGGGAGAGGGACAGCACGAGCTGATTTTCTGCTCACCTGACACTCCTCGTAAACCTCCAAAGAAAAAGTGGAGCCATGTAAGACCATAGTGGATGTTTCCAATAACTCCTCAGACTCTCTTTAGGCAGAAACAGTGATCATGCTATGTGTACAAAGAGTGTAACAGAACTACATTCTAAAGAAATCTTAGTCTTCTGTAGCCATTTAACACATCTTGGTAAGAAAAGTGAAGGTATTTATATTCATTATGACTAATGTCATCTTGCTTCTCTGAATGGAGTTAAATATACTATGCAACAGCTGTGATAAGAGCTTGTGCATCCTCTTACTTCAGTTCAGATTCTTGTTCAGGTACTTGTTTTCCACTTTCATACTGCCTCTTGCTTCATCTCTTTTCACCTCTGGCTTCTTCTGGAATCTTTCCTCATCTATCCTCTTTACTGCTTGGTCCAGATGGTTTCTGGGTTCTTTTACCTGGTATTGTCCTTGTTTTGTGCTCTGGCTCCTTCACAGACATTATTCTATTCTTTTTCTTATTTGACTACTTTCTGGCAAATCTTTTCTCTTTTCTAGCCCTTATCACTCTGCCTTCCAGCCTCCACTACCTGCTCAGCTTGGCAGTGGCAGCAGCAGCAGTAGATGAAAAACAGGCATGAGACACACTTACCCCTATATGGTATCCCTTGTGTGATGGCCATGATGTTTATCCCACCCTTGCTGTAGACTGGTCAGCATATGTGTTTACCCTGGCCAGTTGGTCTAAAAAGAAAACATAAACAAATCCCAGGCACTGTAAATCAGATTAATACAATAGGAGTGTTTCTAATCTTCTTTATGTCAGTTGTATAAAATTGACGTAAGTGTGGTCACTCCTGGTTTACCTGCCTATTTGTGCAATTTGAGTAAATAGCTGTGAAAATGAACTGCCATGGAAGAATAAGGTGAGCTTGGGCTTAATTCCTAACTCCAGTATTACACTGCTATAGTACCTCTGAAATCAGTGGCATTGCTCTAACATAAAATTTAGTAAGCTGTGGGGAATGAAATCCTGTTTTGTTGCCTCTGAGAATTTTCAGAGTCTGCCTGATATGGCATGAGTCAAAAATATTTTGTTATTCACTGCTTTTTCTAATTATCAGATTTGTCTCCAGTCCATTTTGTGGTGTTGGCCAGGCACTTGATCTGAGTCAAATTTTCCATACAATCCACACTGCTTTATGTTTCAATGTTTTTTTTCTTCTGCCTTAAAACCAGAACAGAAGAGCTGGGTAAGCATGTACAAACCTGCCTGATGAAAAGACTTGTTTTTCCTTTTCCCTCACCCCTTCTTTTCCATTTTATGTCCGTACAAAGATGAAACATGGTTTAAGTCGTATAATGGTTAGAATTATGAATTAGGAAGGTGATTAGCAGATCATCAGTGTGTTCATTTGCCAGTGGACCACTTCATCCACACAAGTCACTCTAATTAAAGAAGCCAATCTCTTGGAGGTAGCATTCATTTTTATAATAAGTAACTGTGGTACGTGTCTGATATTGTTTTGAGAACACTTGTTTCAGCATTTCTCAACTCTAGTTAGTCTGTGGAGAGTATTTTAGGGTTGAAAAACATCTCTAGTTGCATAAAAGCATATGAGAAACAGAAACAACTGGAATGAATAAGTAAAAAATCCACCTATCCCTCATCACTGAGTGGTCTTATCACCATTATGCTGGCATTGTTTTCCTCATCCATGTCTACATTTGGAGCAAGGATGTTCACTTCTGAAGTTTTGGTGAAATTTCATCTGCAAGTTTCTTGCTGTCAATTTTAAGTTCTGCAGTCTGTATCCACGATGGACAATTTGGTGGAAAAAGGGGACTGCTTGGTCAGAGCAGCATAATAGTTCCACTGAATCTTCTGAGCACAGGGTAGTCCTAAAATGCATTACTGCAAGTACTGATTCAGACAAACCTATTTCCTACTGAAGAGCACAGGCATATGGCTTGTAGGTTTGCTATGTTGTCTTGCTTAACAAAAATACACATAAAAGCCTACTTTGTTTTTCAAGCCATGACTGAAAAAGCTCCATTGATGAAACTGTGGCTTTTGGACAAAAAAGGCGATGGTATCCTTCCTATACATTTTACTAAAAAATTTCAGTGTTGTTACCTTTGCTAGAAAACTCCCAGTGGCATTGGCTTTGGACATCAGAGATTATCAGAAGCCTGGCTTAAACTATTCTAAACTGGTTTTTCCTGAAATTTCCAACTCAGCAGGATAAAAGAACCCAGTAGCTGCCCAGTTGCTTTTATTTTTCTGAGTGTGTCTTGAGTTGTGTGCTGCCTTTGTCTTATTCAGGGTCAAAGACATCAACACAAATCAAATGTTTCTGAAGCTGAAAAAAACATTAAACTTCTGGTCCAGGTGAAACTTCATTTTTTTTTCAAGACACCAAATAGATCTGAGTGTTACATCCGGCCTTAAATGTTCTGGTTTAGTTTTACACTTTTGAACTGAAATCTTTTTCTTACTCTCACTGATGTCAGCTGAAAGAAAGTTCCAAGTAAAACGCCCTTTACAGTGCTATTTTAGGGCTGAGGCCATTCTTACTTCTCTTCTCTTCTCTTCTCTTCTCTTCTCTTCTCTTCTCTTCTCTTCTCTTCTCTTCTCTTCTCTTCTCTTCTCTTCTCTTCTCTTCTCTTCTCTTCTCTTCTCTTCTCTTCTCTTCTCTTCTCT
>JAHREE010000220.1:2622344-2659411 GCA_033628505.1 Tringa tobata
TGGCCCTCCTCTGGACCCTCTCCATCTGGTCCATGACCTTCTTATATTGAGGGCTCCACACCTGCACACAATACTCCAGGTGAGGTCTCACCAGAGCAAAGTGGAAGAATTACCTCTCTGGACCTGCTGGCAACGCATCTTTTGATGCAGCCCAGGATGCGATTGGCCTTCTGGGCTGCAAGTGCCCCCTGCCTGCTCATGTCCAGCTTCTCGTCCACCAGAATATTGGTACAAATATTGCTTTTTAAATGGAGCCAGGTACAAGATCAAATGGTGAATTACAGTGATTTTCTTGAGCACATGAAAGTCAAAACAACATTTGCTTAGAGATGATCTTTTGAGGACAGCTAAGTAAGAGCTTGTAAGAAATAACATGGGTGAAAAATAGCCATTTTAGAAGTGCTGGGCGTACCTGCATATGCAGGTTTCCAGGTTTATGTGAAAGAGTACCACATTACTTATCCGTTCATGGCTATACTTGATTTGCTTAGGTTTTGTTTCTTGGTAGCTCTGGAAAAATGTTTTAGTAGCCAAAAAATCTGTACTTAATTAGACACAAAACCCAGCAGACAGGAAGTCTATTTCCTCACAGAGATACTGTGGTTTATATATTCTGCCCTAATATGAACAAGTCTGCTATTATTTTCTGATGTCTCCTGTTTAAGATGCTCTGAGTAACATTAAAGCTCTTTTTTTTGTACACCAATCATGAAAGAAGACTTGTCAAGATATGGAGATGCTAGATTTTTCAGTATTGGATGTTTCCTAATTCCATTTGAAAACAGCTTTTACCTGATTTTATTTTATAGGAGTTTATCTCATTTAAAAGTATTTAAAAGTAACTGTGAATATGTGTGCAGGCTTGGGGGCAAAATCTGGTAATGACTGTTTACCAGTACTCCCACCCTGAATTTCATCAGTGTTCTAAGTGGTGTTTTTATTTCCTTGTTACTTGAGATTAGTCCAAATATCCAGTGATTGGAAGCTGTTTAGGACAAGGGCTCTGTGTTCATGAAGTATCTCATAGAAAGTGCCACCAGAGAGCTGCTGTAATAGAATAATTAATGAACAATGATAATATCTGCAATCAAAGAGGAGGTGAGGTCTAGTGGGAGGTGTTGTTGCCCATGGCAGGGGGCATTGAAACTAAATGATTTTTAATGTCCTTTCCAACTCTAACTATTCTATGATTCTATGATTATAAGTGATGCTATTCTCCTCACTTAAATTTAGAAGCTTTGTGGGAATAGCAAAATAGTAAATTTTTTACCTAAAAGTGGTCTAGGTTGTCTTAGGACTCTAAGAAAATGTCAGAAAATCTTTGAATTTCACTGTTGCTTTTGATTCTGTTCAGAAAGTATTCAGAACTTAGCTGATGAGTGGCCATACAACACCCACTCCCTTCAAGCAAAGGAGGAAATTGGTGTGGGTTAGTAACTAGCACTATTCCTTAAATATTAAATGCAAATTAAGGTATGCAGCATGACTTACATGGAATGACAGCTATAAAAAGCCTATTCTCACTGTGCTATTGTTCCTTGGGTTTTCTTTCGGAGGGGTGGGATGGGGGAAGTGTGAGATTTTTTGTTTTGGTCTTGGTTTTTTTTCTTCCCCATTTGGGCTTGTTTTCCTTAGGTTAATTATTACGATATAATTTTTTATGTCTTTGGAAATTCCAAATTTATTCACTTTTGAAGTTCTTTCTTGTGATTCCACAGACCTTCCTACTCTTCTGGGAAGGTTTCCTGCATCCAACATTTGCTCTACTTTTTCACTTCACCCTATCCTAGCATTCTGTCTCTGTTACTATATGACTTCAAACTTTATTGTTCTGATTTCGCTCTTCCTCCCACAGAGCTGACATAGAGCGAGTAGTATATTCCATGATCACCATGAATGGAAAACAAGGAAGAAAAAAAACTTGAAGATGAGACCTGTGTTGACAGTACTGGAACAGGAACTCTTGAAAACCTGATCCGTGCCAGGAGATGTGGCAACAAACATGAGTGTCTTACCCAGATATCATCCTACTCCATCACTATTATAAACATATCTGAATTTGAACTGGAGTTAAAAATAAAAAACCCTGAAATCACTGCACTGCACTGTTTTCATTGCTTCTGAAGAAACTATCCTTCCTCAAACTAAAATCACCTGTTCATTATTTCCCACTTGCAATCACAGCCTTAGGTATGTCCAAAGCAAGTCCTTTAGAGCATGTGGAACCCCTCTCTATATCCCATGTCCAAATTCATGAATACATTAATTTGCCAACTGACACTGTCTGTCTGTGAGGTACCCATGTGTCTGGAAAAGATTAAGGACCTGGAGAAGGCCTGTGTTGTGGTTCCTCTGCAAGTCAACCTTTCATTGCGGTAGCCAGTAAGACCAGAACACAAATAATTCGTGAAGGAGATATAATCTCGTGCCTTTTTTCATTTTACATCTGCCTGATGTGGCTAAGGGGAGGTCTCTACTCCAGATATGGAGTAGAAAGGGGATGTGCATGTGGAATAGTTCTGGTCTCTCAATGGTTCTTCATTTGGGGTAGCTGCCATAAATTCTCAGAGAGACTTATTCCTCTTAATATGTACTTCTTCAAGTAGGGAAAAAAACCCAAAACAGTTAAGCCCTTTTACTAAGTTACAGTCATGTTCATGTGTAATAGCAGCTGAAAAATTATTGATCGTGAGCTAGCTCTCTGCAAGGCAGCAGAGAGTCTGGCAATGTTTGGGCTGAGTATTGTCCTCTCCCCCTATTTTTTTTATATCCAATGGGGGTGTGTCTGAGGAGATTTGCAGTTCTACAAAAGTATTTAATTTTTCTTAACATCTCAAATTTTCACCATCTTTCTTCTTCCAGAAAAAGAGCAAATGTTTATTGATGGCCTATGAAAATATAACCACTACCCTGTCTGTCCACCCCAGTGCTCTTTTATCATCAGTGAAGGAAAGACAGGAGAAAGGTGGGACTATTAACCACATTGTTTTGGACCAGGAAAGAAAAAATATAGCTATCAAAATATCAGTGAGCTCCACAGTCCTTAACTTGATAATGACAACATAGATGAATTATGCTTTTCTCCAAAACGAAGTGTGCTCTGAAGTAATCGCTTAAGATTATTTTGGGACTTAGTGTGTTGCAAGCTGCTCTGATAGACCTACCTCTGTGGTATGTCTAAATTCTAGTATATTCTTTGCTACAGGCAAGATAAGTGACACGAAAAAAACAGACCCAATGGTAACATTATTGGAAAGCAGATTCCTGTTCAAACAAGCTAGAGATTAATAAGATAGATTTCTAGTGACTAGACTCATCTCTGGCTTTTGTCTTCCTTCAGTGTAAAATAGAAGACAGATAGTTAGATAGAGGAAAGTCTGGCAAAGGTAAACAGTAACGATGGAGTAAAGGAGTCATAACATTCTCCTGACGAAGCCCGGATGCCTGAATAGTGAAATACAGCAGAACGTTGATTAAGGTGACTGTCAAGCTTCCCATAGGCTGCCAGCAGTAGCTATAGTATGCTCCCCAAAACATACAATGAAGTCAGTTCAGATCTTTCTTTTCTGTGCACCAACTGCTCTAAAATGCAATTATTCTCTCTCACAGAGGGATGTTCCATTTTTAATTCCTCTTTCCTAAGTTGTGTGAACATCACCTGCTTCCCCATGTTTTGCAAAGCAAAAGGCATGTTGGTTGTTGTGACTATTTCTTAAGGCTAAAGTTTTCGCTAGCAATCTTCACATTTCAAAGCCCTCCTAGGAAATGTAAACCTATCTTTTAATGAAAATGCAATTCTCTGCCTTTACAATTTATGAAAACAATTACAACTTCTCTGTGTCTGTGCTTCAAAATAATCTGGCAAAATGGGTTATGTCTATTTTAAATAAGCAGTTGATTGCTTCTTTCTGATTAAATATAATATACAGTAATTGCAGAAATGTAGATTGCACAATTGTCTTTCCTAAGGATATATTCAGGTATAGAGGTAAAACACTAAAAGATGCAAAGGTCTAGCTCACAGTTTTGCAAAGCCAAATTGTGCAATTTTTACAGCTATAAACAAAAGAGATTTAAAATTTATTAATGTATTTTTCTAGAGAAAACAAAATGTATATTTAATATTGGATAGAATGCCAAACCAATATAGGAAGAGATAATGATCTCGTAACTCAGGATCCATTTTTTGTGGAAAAAACCAATATACTTGGAACATCTTGACTTGATCTTTGAATGACATATTAGGTAACCTTTTTTTTTTTTTTTTCTTGTTGATAAACATTTGTAATGTGAGGGGGAAGGCATTTCCTGAGCCAAGTTATTTATATGAGCATAAAGGCCATCTTGTGATACAGATTAGACTGACTTGGCACGACTATAGATTAAAAATGCCATTTCTTCCTTGCATTGTAGTAGCCATTTTTATTCTAAAACTGGTAATTCTATTATCATGTGGTATTATTTTAATATATTCAGTTGTCAAAAGAGACAAATATGGAGGATATTCCTTTTAGGCTGACTAGCAAGAAGGGTATTCGTCATCTGTTACAGATAAAAACTAATATAACTAATTGCTTAACATTAAGCAGAAGCACAAAATAGCAGGAGTTATCTTTTTATGTAGAACCTTTGAATTCCAATTGAACCCTGTTCCTAAGAGCTACATCAAATGATGTTGCTTCTGTGTGTGAGTATCACACCACACTTTAAGAAGGCTCCAAATTAATCCATAACTTTTCCCCCCTCCCCCTAGTCCCTCTAATATTATTTGATTTGAGGGAAGTAAGACTACTGATCTGTAAATATTTGTATCTTTGCATAAACTTCTAAGCTCCTAGATCTGGGATCAAGTAACATAAACGAATCAAAAAGCCCAGCATACATAGAAATACTTACTGCCCCAAAGTCTAAGATATCAGTGTTTTCTTTTAAGCAGTGTAATTACACACAAATTCAGAGACATACGCTGGGGACTACAAAAGGGACCAAGGTACCTAACTTCCACTGAATCAAAGTGTTGGGATGCCTTTAAAAATGTAGTGGTAAAGAGAAACTTCCTGATGTCGTTCGTTCACACTGAGCCGTACCTTATTTTGCAATAGTTCCCCTGACTTCTCAGCATCAGGGTTATAGAACATAGACTGGAGAGGTCACATGGTTTTCCCTTCAGCACACCAGAAGAGGAAGAAACTGGAACGAAATCTTCATGTTCGTTGACCTAAATATTAACCTCTGAAAGGACATCTCTACTGGATGAATTCTGTTAAATTATTCCAATCGGTCAGTATCAGAGAGTTTGGTGTTTAGGTTCAGGAAAGTACTTAAACAAGTACACATTTCCCATATTTCTTCGGCATGCAGTGCTGAAATTTTAGGAAAAAAAGATATAGAAGAGAAATAGAAAACTCTGTTCATGAAATAAAATGGAAATGTCATATGAAACAGATTTAAGTGTATGCAAGTTACAACAGACTCCCTTAGGCATATATAACTTGTATGCTTACAACAAAAGATAACTTAAACTGTTGTTCAATTTGCCAGTTTATTGCAAGCATGCCATTTTGACTTGTATTAAACAGTCTTGACTGATGACCTCTCTAATTTGTTTGGTGCAAACACTTTCTTTCAACATCAGGTACTTTTTTTTTTTTTAACCATCTACTTATTTGAGAGAAAAATCTATTGTGGCCTGTGCAGACAATCCTGTTTTTTAATTGTGTTAAGGTTTCTCTCCATCTGCTAGACAATGCATGAGAGCTCTTGGTGATGAGAGCATTGATTAACCTTGAAACATATAATCTGGTTCCCAGGCTTGGTTCTAAAGGGTTTTTGGCTCTCTTTTCAAACACGATTTGCCAAATAGCAATTACTAAGGAGCTGCAAAAAAACTAGCATTCTGGATTTTAAATTCACTTTCTTCTTTAATGTATTAGGAATCTGAGCATGCTGCCTCCTGCTCCTTATCTGTTAAATATATGCAGTGATAGGAGAAAAAGAAACCGTGAATGCTGCAATTCTAGTTCATTAGAAGTCGTCATAGAGGGAGCATCTCTAAAAGCAAATGGTGCCAAGCAAACAGTCAAGGCTGTTCATCAACTCTGGATTTAATAACTACCTTATTAATATCTTACATGCTAGGAAAAATATTATAATTGGGATGGATTATGTAGAACATGAGGAATGGAATAATTAATGGAATAATTAAAAAAAACCCAACAGTTTGCTTTGCTTCTAAGTTATTTGAGACTGGTTGATCCAGTGGTAACAATGGAATAACATTAGTGTCCAATTCCTTTTACTTTTCTATGTGACATTAGTGTACATTTGTAGAGAGAACTTTTTAGTGGAGGACAACACTAGAAGATATTTTCTTCTACCTTGCTTGTAGTCAACAAGGCGTCTGCCCAGCTTGCTCAAGACTTTTCTGGCAGTCTGTCTCAGTGGTTGGTTTGCAGCGGGACAACCCAGAACACGTGCACTGTCACTCATGCTCTACCCCAACACCTTAAAACTCTCAAAGAGTATCCGTGCAGCAAAGCAGGACAGGAGGGTGACGTCCTGACTTCCACGTTTCGTCCTGTCTGGGTTTTGCAGGTTAAGGCAATTTTTGTGTCCCTGACTGTCAGTGAGCCATCTTTTGTCAGCACTAATCAGCCTTGGAAACAATGGAAAGTATACAGTCTGTTAAGACTTGCACAGGTATCTGATGCAATCTAAATGTGAGACAGTCCTGTTGCATTACCTAATATGTCTAAATCAATGTCCCATAACCCGTATTTTTATGCTGGCGAACTGCTGATTTCAGTAGCTGTTCATTACAAACACCTATACGTCTCCAGGTGATAATCCAGCAAATGAAGGACTTTTTAAACTGGCGCACATCCATCTTATTCAAGGACATCAAGAATATTGAGCAGTGTTCCAGCAGATGGGAACTTGCCCAGAAGTTCAAAGGGTGAACTTCAGCAGAGTGGGGATAAACCTTGCACTCTCAGGATCTTTTGCCTTGCAAAAATGCTCATACAGGCTTTAGCATAAATAAGAAACAAATCTTTACTTTGAGCATCAGCTGAGAAGGGCACAAGATTTTTGATAACCTAAAATAAAATTAATAAAAATATGTTACACTTTTTTTTAAATTTTGTTTTGGTTTTGTATCTTTGTTCTACTTTAAAGAGGAAAATGGATATAGCAGGTTAAAAAAACCCAAAACATGTGGAGATACACAGCTGTGCAATGAAATACTTAAAACACTCGCTGGCCCTTTATTAATATGCTTATTAAAGATCTACATTTTGTGATATTCCTATCTGGAATCAGTACTTTACTTTTTGTTGTAGACAGAGTATTAAAAAAACCCCCAACAAATTAGGTATTTGATCATGGAGACAAAAGAGCAGAGAAAGTAGTGTGTGTGCACATTACAATTATATTATCAAGGATTTCTGTAATGTTATTATAGGCTGTTCCAAATTACCATGTATGAAAACAAACCACACTGATTCCAAGCCCCAAAATGAGAGAAGTTAGGGAAATATAATCAGTGCAGCTGTGGCAACAATACTATTGTTAAAGTACAGGAAAATTTCATAAACAGTGAGTAAGAAGTCAAGAAGGAAATAGTTGTAGACAAAATCATTGCTAGAAAACATGAAAGCAACTCTTTTTTTCCCATCCCATCCCATCCCCTCTCCACCCTGTGAAAAGATTATCCGTGGAAGGGGAAAAAAGGGTGAGGTTGTGGGTGGTGTCCTACATAAGGCCATAACACACAAAAAGTATGTGTGTTTTTTTCTCTTGGAAGAAGATGAGGGAAAAAAAAATGAGCCTGAAATTTCTTTTGGAATAGATACTGTACTTTCAGGTGCCATATGTGGACCATGCATTGTATGAAATAAGTCTATGTTAAAACAAGAATAAAAGAGATAAAGGACATTAGACAGTCCACCGTAACCATTGCTTGTAGCATGACATAGGTGTTCCCAAGATGGTTTTAAACTGCCTAGCTGTAAGAACTGGTGGCACTTCAGTTTCTGTGCCAGCAATGTGTAACACAGAGAATCAAATATTTCAACAAATGCTAATTTATCCTGCTTCTTATTGACAAAGCTACAAATGCCTTAGCAAAAAAAGAAATGCCACTGAGTCAACAGCTGTGGTTTGCAGTGGTTTCATTCACTTTGCTTTGGCAGCATTTTAAGAACTTCAGAGGAATTGCTCCTGCTTGACATAACTGCAGAAGAATCATTCAAAGTCTGATCCCCTGATAAACACTGTATCAAAAGAAATTGATGGTGCAATTCCCCTTATCATAAGAGAGGGCAGGCTTTAACCCACATGTTATAAACTGCTTCTATGAGCCATTCAGTGATTTGATAGATGAAACCAAAAGATGAAACTTGACTATTGTATCCTCCAAATTTACATTAAATAAAAGACAATTTTCCATCTGCGGGGAAATTTACTTAATATGAACTGCAAACATATGAAATGTGAGAGCAGGTGTTTCCTGATACCATCGAAACTACAGGTATATGAAAAGAGGTTGCCAGTCTAGCCAGTTTTCACTGTACGGTTTTTAACAGTGTTTGGATCATACACTTCAGTTTAAAGCATTTCTAGATTATAGTTTGGGAGAAGGGCAATTCTGCTGTTCATCTTTGCCAAGATAAAAAAGGGATTTTCACTGCTTCTTTTGAAGTTCAGACTCTATTAAGCAGCAATATAACATTCACATTTTGGAAAAAAAGGGTTCTTGCGAATTGGCAGGAAGCATAACATGACTTGCTGGTAATTATTTCCATGACATTAAGTTATTCCCTTTTGAGGTTTGCTTAGAATGTATGTATTTGGTACAGCTAGGAAAGTTTATTAAGCAAATGTGCATACTGAGGGGTGACAATGAAAGTGTAAGATAAAGAACTGTGAGTGTTTCTTCGGATCACTTTGATACGATGCTGGTATTCCAGGCCAGAGCCTTGAGGTGAGATGTGTAATGTCAATGCAATAATACTGGAAGCTGAAAGGCTGAGTAGAACTTAGTCCTGTAGACAGTAAGAGGCATTCTCCATAAAGATTACTACATCTCTCAGCAATAAAGATCCTACCATCATCCTTATCTGGCACACTATCTTTTACAGAATCAGGCTACTTCCCCCCCACCACCTCAATTTGTGAACTCCAATAAAATAAATTTGAGCCCTTTATGATTGTGCATTCTCTCTGCTACCTTCAGCATGTTCTCTGTCTTCTCCTTGCCAAAAATATTTCCTGTCCCCCAGACATATAAAACTGCCAGCGAAGAGTTTAGGTCAGCTGTGAGAGGATTTTCATGGAATCAATTAAAACTTTCTGGCAGCAGAAAGGCAGACACCATGGGATGTGGTGGGACTCACTTCACACAGAGTTTTGACCTCATCCAGTTTCTAAAAGTGCACTTTGACCTCCAGCCCAGCACCTCCATTGCTACTGCTGCCCAGAACTTTTGAATACACAGTTCCCAGACAGACCAGGTGCTCAATGACAGCTTTTTGCCTCCCTTTGGTACTGGAAATTGTTTGGGGTTCACTGGAATCCCAGAGTAACAATTAGCTCTACTAATTTTTCTGACATGAATATAAATGGCTTAGGGCCAGACATAGCATCAATACAATTATTGCCAACTACTGAAAACAAATAAATCAACCACAGTATACTAGCATTCCTGACTCTTTTCTCCTGAATAAAAGTGGTACATTTTGAGAGTGTTCAGAGAACATTTACAGAACTCAGCTGGACGAGGAACAACAATTTTTTCGCTAACATAAATTTTTTGGATTTTGAAAGCACTTTTGACAGTACACCTCACAAGAGGCTAGTAAGGAAACTGAGAAGTTGTAAGGTGGGAGGTGTAGTTGTGTTTTGATCACAAAATGGCTAAAAGAAAACAGAATAGAATAAAATGGTCAGTTTTCAATATGGCAGTGGTTAGCAGCAGAAAACTGTAAGAGTAACAGGACTTTAGTATATTCATTAATATAGTTCTGGAAAAGGGCTTAATCAGCATGACGGCAAGATTTGCCATGGAACTATTTTTTTAACAAGTAACAATTATTTAACTGATAAGTTATTTAAGTCAGTCAAGACAAACCTAGGCAATTATGCAGTACAATGGCACAGGAAGTTCATGATGGAAAACACAAAATAAGGTGTGTTGGAAGGATATTACTAACACACATTGTTGCACTTTGAATTAACAGTAACCACCCAAGAAAATGACCTGTGTGTCACCTTGGAGCACTTAATAAAAACATCTGCTTAATGTAGAAAGGCAATCAAAACTGAATGAAATGTTACCATGAATAAAGAAGGGGGTGGGGTCCCCACAGAACCTGCTCTGGCCAAGACTGCCCAGGATGTAGAGTGAATCAGTACACTTTCTCACTCTGCTGTGCAATTTCTAGGATGAGCTGGCTGGTCCCCTGGAGGAGACGAACATGTTGAGTACCTTTGACATCGCTTTCCATTCTCTGCCCCCAGCTTTCTCCAAAAGGCCTTCCTGCTGCTGAGGACCAGCTGTTCATAGACTTTTGCTATTGAAAAGAAACTGAGTTCAGAAAGCAAGCCCACTGAAATGTACTCATTTAACAATATGCAGCATTTCAAAACAGATGAATAGCATTACATTCACCCAAAAATAATTTAAAAAAAATTAAAAAATCAGGTAAGGAGAATTATTCAGTTCAATTGTGTCGAAAATTGGCCTAAATGCAATGACTAATGCTTCCATTTACAGAGTCCAGCACTTCTTTTGTTTTAATTCTCAAATGAAACCATAATTAAGTGGTATATAGTCTCAAAAGCTAGGAATACTTACTATTTTGTGATGAAGAAAAATTATTTACCACAGGGCGGCAGGACTTACTAATCTCTAAAAGCCTAAATTAAAAGCATCAAGTACCGACAATACCCAATTAATCACCAGGTTTTGTGTGTGGGAGTTCCTTGCAACTCCATATAAACATAATCCCATGATGGCAAAACATTCCATTGCCTCTAATTTAACACACTATTATTCAGCATGTAAAATCTTATTCTCTTTGCAATAAAGTGATACAGGGTGGGGACTAGAAGGACTGATAGGACCAGCCCTGCTCAAACTTACAGCATGAAGCAGAAATCAAACTTTGATTATATCTAGTTGAGAATGCATTTTTATGCCTTACATAATCCACTCCACAGCATAGTAAGTGTTCTGTACATGTCTGAAAGCAGATAAACAAAAAGAGTGCTGAATGTAGTAAAAAAAGAAAGCAGCTGATCAAAATGCATAGAAAAAAAAAAAGCTAAACCTAATATTATATTTTTATAGATCTTGTGGGAAAATAGAGATGCACTGGAAAGAAAACCAGTGACCAGATTCTTTCATTTGTACTAGCCAAACAGGTCAGGTTCAGGTATCTGGAGAGGCCCTCTGAAATATTTTGTCCCTTTAGCAAGGAAATGCAGGGAGAAGGAAGGAGGGTGTTTGAATTTATGGGTAGGAGAAGAACAGGGGTTAAGTTGTGAGAGTTTGGAGGAAGGAGCAGACTTGAACTGGCTTTTGAATGGAAGGAAAGAGACACTGGGAGATATTGGTGAAATCTGGGTACCGTAGAAGAAAAAAAAATTGATAAGCAGTCATTCTCATCAACTTGGAACTGGAACTGCCTGAAGCTACAATTAAATTGCTCAGCAGAAAAGCTGGGCTTAGACATTCCCTGTCTGCTGCATGTAGACGCTCAAGAGTGAGAGGAGAAAGAGGAGCTGGACAACTGTCCAGTGAATATCAGCCAGGTACTTCGGTAGCCGTACAAGGAAACTAAGTCTGGGTTAAAAAAAAACCTGGGGGAAGGCAAAAAGAATGGGCCTGGAAAGAGGAAACTGCAGAATGCGGTCCTGAGAGGAAGCAGGAATTACCAGGCCTCATGCTGTTACTTTGGTAGAAAAACGTATTATTTCTGGTTATGCTGGTTCACCTAGACAATGGTTAGTCATTCTGCAATCAATAACTCTGTCAGTTTATGTAGGACAAAGTAGTACAGTGGATCTAAATTCCAATCCTGCTGACATTTCACATGCTGCCAGAATACAGTGCTATTTTTCCAGTTCATTTCTTAAAAAGTTAAGAAGAAATAAAACATTATATGAGAATTATGCATTATGGTCATAAAGTCAAATGTTAACATTTATGAGAAGCCCAAACTAGAATTATTTATGCAACCTTAATTTGGCCACCATACACATAGTCATAATATCATCTTTAATTACATAGTCAAAGAGTTATTTATACACAAGATCCCAGTGTTTTTCAGTATAATGATGGAAACTTTAGCTACAGCAGAAGTCCAAGGCAAAGGGAGTCAAAAGGCAGGGAACATAGTGTAAGAGAAAGAATGTCTTCACGGCTGTCAGATACCAATTTAGAGGAATCTCTTCTAGACTCTACTTCCCGTGTAATAACAGACAGCTGACTTAAATCTGTCTTTCCCAGATAATCAGTAAGTATATTCTCCATTTTTGAGGTGTCTGTCTTAGGCCTTGTTTATAGAAATGTCTAAAGCTCAGGGCCATATTTGATATGTATGGGACCTGTGCTTTGAACACATTAAGCAATAGATAATTCTGTATGTTCTGAAAAGATATATTCCTGGGCATGCAAGATCTGACCCACACAATCAGTGAAAACTTTTGACTTTAGGATCTTAATGCTTCTGTTCTCTACTGGTAATACTGTGTTCACTGAGATTGTTTTGTGAAAATAATACCACACATATTTGTGAAGCATTCATAAACTGTAGGCATGAATATTAAACAAAAATCCAGAGAGAAATGAGCAATTTTATTTTTACATCATAGAGACAAATGTTTGCAATAAACAGGGCATGAAATCACATACTGAAAAAAAAATCCCTATTATAGGTGCTCCATGCCTGTTTATTAGCTGAAGATTGTCCACCTTGTGTATTCAGTGAGACAGAGATTTCCCTGGAGAAGACAAAAAACCAATATGGTCTTTAATCTCATGATCTCAATGGATATAGGAAAGGTGACCCAAAATTCTGTCAGCCCCTTAGTTTGAGAACTCTATGATTTCACAATCCTACATGATCTTTTAGGCCTTTTAGTTCAATTTAACATTGTGAGATATATGTAATAACTGGGTTTGTAACAAAGAACAATGGACATTTGCTGCTGAGTGACTTGATTAACTATCAACCTATTATTGGCATTCTATTTTTCATTAAAAGCACAGCAGAGCCTGTGACAAAGAAAATTCCCAAAGATCCATTTACCTCAGAGCTCCTTGATCCTTTTCAGTCCCTTTATTTGCATGGGTATGGGATGGAAATTGCACTGGTTCCATCCATCTGAGAATGAATTATAACTCTATGACTATGGTAATATTGCTAGACTTCTCTTCCGAGTTTCACTGACTTTCATATTACAAAACAGACTGAACACTGCTTTGGAATTGCTGTTTTCTCTCCTAGTTTGCCTTTCCCAGAATGTTCTGTGTGAAATTCACTTCCTTCCCCTTAAGGCACAGTAATGGGGCACTACATTGGAGATCTGCCTTGTCATCTTTCCTGTTCAATGTGCATTTGAGACTGTTGGTTTGAAACTGTTGGGTGAGTGGGAGTAATAGGATCCAAGTATTGTTTCTAGGATGTTATCACAATTCTATCACTCCTCTAACAATCAGCACAGTAGTGTCTTGCCAAAAGTCTGGGGTAACTGCGAAAGGATGAAATCTTGTTGATTCATTCAGTGCAACTGGGATTAAACTGATGCCATGGTTGGGCACAGTAACTGGATTCTAAAACCACTAAATCCTTCATTGTTTCACCATTTCTTACTTGGGTTTGGAAATCTGCAGTTATTTTGGACACCAGCTGCTCTCTGATCATGCTACCAAAAATGCTGTATGGTCTGTGCTTGAAACATTGCCTTTGACTGTGAAATTTGCTGTTAGGATTCTTGCTTTCGTACTTCAGGACTGTATTATTTCAAAGTGAACTAAATGGGGTGCAAACCCAAATCCTACAAAAACAGAACAAAAAAGAGAAGAGCTGCTATTCTTAGCAGCAACATATGCCCCTGGTGTTCCTTGCTGTGAAAAGGTTCCTAATTGAAATACAAGAAGTTGGGTTTGACTCTAAGGTATTGGTAGTAAGTCCCGAGTGCCAGGGTTCTTGTGGCTTGACTAAACACATTGTCTCTTGTGCCAAGTTACCAAAGGTTGTCTCAGTGTAAACACTCTAATTAATCCTTCTTGACTTGAAAGATGGAAGGCTAGCCACCAGTGTCTTCTTTAGCATGCTTCAGCTTTGGAATCACCAATTTTCCTCTTCTACTGACGCCTACTGTATGCTAGAGGTAGTATGCAGCTAGCTGCCATCAGAGTGGAATTTTGAGGGAGATTTGGGACTTCACATTTATTTGTATAATATATGGCAGGGATAGCAACTGACTTTAGAGTTTTCCTATTCTGTTTTTCTCTGTTATTAAACGCAAATGTTAAAGATACCAGTGAAATAGAAGCCTCCTGGCCTGTGCCACTACATGACCATCTTCAGGCAACGGAAGGTGCAAAACCATTTTCATACTGTAACTCCATGTTTAAAAAAAAAAAAAAAGTGAAAGAAATCCTTCTATAGGGAGACAAGACCACTATAGAGATTTATTTTGCTTCTGTCATTTCTTCCTTTGGATCAATAAAACCCTGCATAGTTATGAGAACCTGCACTTGTTATTTCATCACTTATGAGCAATGTAGTAATTCCAAACTCACATTTATAAAGCCGTTACATCCTCTCAACATCTGTTTCCAATACATATGAGAACTAGGTTTATCTTTGTTGTCTAGTGCAGTCTGGCAGTTTTACTTAGGATTAAAATATCTATTGAATGTACCATTTTGCTGATCTGGTCTGAAATTTTGGACCAACACAATGAAGCTCACCTGGAAATGACACATCCTTGTTTTATAACTCAGGAAGATACACAACTTTTGAACTAGTAAAGTTCATTACATTGATTGACCAGAATTATCCTTTCTACCTCATTTTCTTCTGCTGTCTTTCTCTATTATGATAATAAAGTCAGAATCCATTTTATGGTGACCAAGCAAGCTGTCTTAACTATACTTCATACAAAACTATGAATCAGGTATTTTAACCTTAATTTAACCTTGTACAAATGTTTAAGTATAGATTTGTCACTTCTGTAGAATTATTTCAAAGTAAATAATACGTTGTAGAAATTATTGAAGGCTGAATGATATAAGGTAAATTGAACAGGTCTGATCATGTGAGAGTTTATACTGCTGAAAGTTAAAAGAAAAAAAGCAATTTTTTCTTCAAATACTGACAGTTTTCATCATACTGATGGTTCCTATTTACAAAAATGTTCAAAAATTGCATTAACTTTAGAACTAGCTTTCTCTAACCAAGTAAAGTTTTAAAATAATATATTTATATAGGTATATTCTTCCTTTCCTACCCCATCCTGTTCTTTAATTTTTAATTTTTTTTTCTTACTAGCCACTGTGTGTTACTGGGTAGGCTATGTGGGGCAAATAAGCAGAAAGGAAAGAGTGCTTGTTTCAACATTACTTGTGCCTGCCAGCAGAAATATAAGCCTGAGATCGAAGAGACAATTTCTGTAATTTTTAAAAATCAGTCAAGGACAGCCAACATATTCATTGATGAAGGTTGCATGAGAATCTCCAAAAAGGAGATGATCACAGACAAAATGAGTAAGACTGAATTTGATTTAACAGACTGTAACACATTGACATGATTACCTTTGTAACCACCTGGGATATGTTCTGACAGCTTTTCCTGGTTTTTATTCAATCCTTAGCCAGGCAAAACTCCCACTAACTTCTCTCCCACGGTACTTTTTCTGACTAATATTTGAGTACATTATCCCTATGTCGTCTTGTATGGATCACACAGAACATCATCTTACTCATTTAGCTTCAGGAGACAGTGTATTTCATATTCAGAGACAGGCAGAGCTGTCACAGCCTAAACATGAAAAAGGATTAGAAACTTTATTACACTCATTACTACTTCACTGTGCAACTTTATACTTCCCTACATAACAATGTTTCTTTCAAAATGGAGAACTCCTTTCATTATACCATTCTGACAAATAAGTATATAACCATATGATGGCAGCAATATGCTTAAGTACGTGGATTCCAATGTGCAATAGTTTTTAACTTGTCTAAAGAAGAAAGGTAGGACTCAAACCAGTGTTCTGAAGAGTAAGGCTTGCAGCAGTCAAATAGCACATTCAAACTGAAGCTTCCACATTTTTTGACTACAAAATATAGATCAGCTACCATTTTAGTTACTGAATACAATTCTAATTACTCTGATCATTTGTTCAAAGGCCATTTTTACCTCTTTAAATGGGGAGACAAGCATTTAACATCAAAATTTGCCTTACATTTATGCAGTTCCCGGAGATCTGCAGGGCGGTCATATGCAGGAAAGGACTAATCATTTTATTTCTTCAATATTAGATGAATGTTGTTCCCACAATACATGTACTACATGCCATATAATTACCTATGCATTTCCCCTTTCACAGTAAGTGAAGGAAAATTATAATATGTAAGAGTATTAAACTGAGATAGATGATTTAGAGTGAGAAGATACTGGAAATTTTAATAAAGTTTACCTGATTGACCTAGATCTCTCCCAAATTTGTTTTTTTAACAGCTGATGAAAGTGAATGAATACTAAGCACGACCTAGAATCACAGATTCACTGAATGATATGGGGTTGGAAGGGACCTCTGGAGATCATCTAGTCCAACCCCCTGCCAAAGCAGGTGTCCACCTAGAGCAGGTTGCGCAGGAACATGTCCAGGCAGGTTTTAAATGTCTCCAGAGATGGAGATTCCACCACCTCTCTAGGCAGCCTGTTCCAGGTCTCTGCTACCCTCAAAGTAAAGAAGTTCCTCCTCATGTTTAGATGGAACTTCTTGTGTTCAAATTTGTGCACGGTACCTCTTGTCCTGTCAGTGGGCACCACTCAAAAAAAGACTGGCCCTATCCTCCTGACACCCACCCTTTAAGTATTTATAAGCATTGATCAGATCCCCCCTCAGCCTTCTCCATGCTAAACGACTCAGGTCTCTCAGCCTTTCCTCATAAGGGAGATGTTCTAGGCCCTAATCATCTTTGTAGCCCTCTGCTGTACCCTCTCCAGCAGTTCCCTGTCCTTCTTGAACTAGGGAGCCCAGAACTGGACACTCTGCTCCAGATGGGCCCTCACCAGGGCAGAGTAGAGGGGAAGAATAAGCTCAATAACCTCCCTCAAGCTGCTGGTCACACTCTTCTTGATGCACCCCAGGATGCATTGGCCTTCTTGGCCGAAAGAAGATGTTATAAACATGCCATGCTTGAGAAATTGTTTACAATTAGTTACCAGAGCATTCTTAAATTGCAGATGGTGTGAAAAATAGTGGTATGTAAAATCTGTGGACATACAATCATGTCTATAAAGATTTTAATAGCTTGGGAATGTTAGAACACAATTTCTCCTCCAGGAATCATAATAATTTCTGGCAACAGCTTTGTATCTAAGTTTCATCTGTTTGTGTTAGGAGATGCTATATGGAGAAGATCAAAAGTGTTCTAAAAATGGAGAAATATCCATTTGGTCTGTATGGGTGTGAAGAAAACCAACTCTCCCCCCCCCTTTTTTTAACAGATGCTTTCTTACAGATAATTTTGAGGATGCATCTGTATCATCTGTTTTCAAGGTCATGAAAAAACATAATTCATAAAAAAATAGAAAAGAGGAAAACCGTGTGGCTTACTAAATATAATTAAAATCAAAAAAGGCCCTGAAGACCATGCTGTGTCTTGTTCTTGACAAACATGCTTTTATGTATTTATCAGCAACTGAACACCAAGCATATATTGAACGCTAAAGTTTTCTAGCCATTGACCAATAGGTTCCACCATATGAAAAATAATAAATTACATAATTATCTTAAAAAGAAATGAGTAGTGACATTCAAAGAACTTGAAAACTTTTCAGTGAAGTATGTGAGTAAGTGAAGACGTGAAGAAAATGTAAGTATTTGTATAGGTTTGACATGGCACTTCAGGGCATGCTCTAATGGCTGAGATTGTTGGTTTTTCTCTCTGTGGGTGTGTGGGGGGTGTGTGTGTTGGTTTGGGTTGTATTGTGGGTTTTTTTGGTTTTGTTTTTTTGGGGTTTTTTGGGTTTTTTTTTTTTTTTTTTTTTTTTTTTGTGTTTGGACTCGATGATCTCAAAGGTCCCTTCCAACCATGAAGATTCTGTGATTCTGTGACAAATGTATCCTTTAGATACTGGACGGCTGCTATAAGGTCTCCCTGGAGCCTTTTCTTCTCCAGGCTGAACCACCCCAACTCTCTCAGCTCGTCTTCGTAGGAGAGATTTAGTATCAATGTGAGTTTACAGGCAAATAGAAAATCAGTTAAGTTCAGTGAAATTTCTCATTTCATTAACTCTTCTGCATTAATGTTCTTTTATATAAGAAAGGGAGATATTTCATATTTTTCATCTCCCATACTTCTTGCACTACTTACTTATTTGATCCTGCAAGTTGCAGCTCAAAAGAGCAGAGCTCAAAGTCTTTCTAAATGAGTTCTACTTGCATAGAATAAATACTTTGAAGGCAATGTGGACTCGTAGATTCACTCCCCAGTTAGGTCTAAACCTCACCTATGAGCATTCTCACCATTTTTTTCCTCTTCATTTGAAAAATACAGGCAGCATTTTCTTAACTTACAGAATGTTCTGAGAATAGATCTTGAACATCATCAGGTCCCGTGATAATGAGCTTTATAAGAAAAAAAAGAATCTCTGATCTGCGCCTAAGCAATTTCCTGTTATCATTACAGTCCTGTTATATTCATATCTCAAAGGTACCAGCATGAGTAGTCTCTGATCAACAAGTGCTTTATCAGTGTATCCCTGTATCAAATGAAACTGGAAAAGGCAGGACTGGAGAATCTGGAGAGAATGCAGGTGACTAGAGTGCAGCAATGCTTGGTTTGCTTTCTTCCATGAGCTTAATGGGTGCTTCCGCTACATTCAGATTTTTCCTTTGTGTCTTGACCTTTCCTCCTCAGAATATTATTTCTGATTTTCAGTCATTTACAATATAGATAAAATCCACATAGAGTTAATACAAGACTCAAACAGAGTTTCTGCTGCTTCTGTTTTCATTTTATTTAGGTTTATTTTTCTAAACCACATGTTACCTTATACCTTGCCAATGTAACTCTTTTGGAAATAACATATTAATTCAAACAATGTTTGTTTGGAGGAACTCTCTGATAGCTTTCAGCTGGCTAAACACACTTCGATAGCATCCTGTTGGATTCTATGACAGAAATGAAAGGCTGATACCCTTACCAAGTGAAAGCTTTGATGCAAGCTTACAATATATGAGTACTTACAGTCCTGTATTACTCGTGATAGCTTTTTCTCAAGAGTCCTTCAAGTGCCAAAGTTCATGCAGTTCATGTTTATATCCAATTAAAACCTCAACTAAAATATTTGCAGATAAATGCTGCATTCTCAAGCTCTGCAGCAACCATTCAGACACATCTTCTACACAGATAACAGGGTGGGCTAAGTAGATAATTCTATGGCAAATTAGCTCTATTGCTGTTTATTTTGGTAGAAAGTAGTTGCTAAAATTGTTTTCATGCATCCAAAATTAAATGTAACTTGATAACACACTGACTGAAAATATAAAGCAGGTTCAGAAAAGGAAACTGCAGTTCAGATTTATTTTAAAGCATTTCATAAACTGCCTGATCATTTTGCTTTCCAGGGGAAACAAAAAGTTAAATGTGCCATATGCAAAATCCAATTAAATCCATGTGCTTCTAAAATGAACTTGAAATCCTAGTAGTTAAATATAATGATTCATAACCATGTTTTGATAGTGTTTTTCTTTTACTGCTCCCTGAAATGCTTGTAGAGGCAATCAAAGAAAGTAATTGCATACAAATGAATGTTAAAGGCATTATGAATAACAGTACACCTCTTCAATACAGTAGCTTTTATCTTCCGTTTGAAAAAAATTGTTACTTTACTAGTGTTTCAGCAGTATATTTTATTATCTATGTTAATTAAGATCAGATCCCCTAGGGTTTAGCCAGAGAATGGTCTAATAATATAAAATATATTTATTATGGCACACCCACACATCAAGTGTTTGCTTTTCTAGCTGCCCACAAGAATAGCACTCCTTTACAGTAACTTGTAAAGGAAACATATCTAACAGTAAACAACCATTTTGAAGCGTAGGTAGATATAATCATTATTACAGCACTATTTTATTTGCTGCTAAAGCACTGACAGTTCAAATTCACCAGGGCAGCGTAATCAGATGGTCACTAATTAATCATAATTAACATTATCTAGGTTCCATGCTGTAAAGACAAACTAATTATAGAAAAACAGCAGTTCTAATACCATTAGCCACCACTTGTCTGTCTTAAAAATGTCTTATCCTATTTATAAGTCTTACATAGAAGTGCATCTTTTGAAGGATTTTGGGCAGGTCATTTATTTTCCTGTAAAGGGAAAGGCCTTGTTCAACTAACCAGCTCTGTAATCTTAAAAAAAAAATAATTAAATTGTAGATAAGTAGCGCAAACAATGCAGAAGATGAGTAACTCAAAGAATCTTCAGTTTCAGCAGAATAAGATTATTACCCATTTCTGGAAATCGTATGCGATGTCTCCTTAAAAAAACACTGCCTTAAGCCTTTGATGGTTATGTGGGAGTGTCCACAGTAGAACTATCATATCTTGCTATTTCCCCTCCTTTCAAAGCCCTTATCAAGGAGCCATGATTACCAACTGAGAATCTTCCACAACCAGACACTGTCTACACTTACACAAGATTCATGGAGATTTTCTTCTCTCATTTCATCTTTTAGTTCACCAAAGAATCATAACTGGCAGTGTTGATGTAGTCTCATAATTTTTTCAAAAGAATGTGCTTAATGAATGCCCTTTTTTTAAAAAACATAATTTTCGACTGGAGAGAAATTTTAGTCAAACCTCAGGATATTTATTGGAGAAAAGCCAAAACCAACCCACCCTAAACAAAATGGAATCCCTGAGAATGAATCCTTTCCCAAAACTAAGAACAGGTTTGGTCCTGTGTTCCTGAAGCTGGGTAGATTCTATCAATACCACATAATTACTCTCGTGGCTTCTTACAATATCAGCTATAACAAAGCAATAGACCTGAAATGTGCCAATGGACTTCAGAATGACAGTCATCCCCTAAAAAGAGAAGTTTTCTGTCAGTATCCTCTGTTCTGAAGCATAAAGTTTCCTGGTTCCTCAGGATACATCTGCACTGTCATGTTTGCACAATCTCAAGCTTAAAATTTAGTTCCTGGAACACCTCTATTATCTACGTGTTAACGCATGTTCAGACTCAACTTTAGCATATGCCAGATTTCTCTCTGGCAGAGGAACTCTATGGTAGAGAAGGAACAAGAACAAAGAACTGAGATCTGATTTATGCTTCAGCTTTATTGTTATGGAAGCTAACAGGCATATCTGAATTAAGTTGTCCTGGCTCCAGTCCTCCAAAACTGTATTAGCTTGCCACGTCCTACCACCATGACTGAATATCAACACAATCTCAGTGTTCTACTAAAAATCTGTTAGGCATGAAACAGACTTTTGCTTCCCGAGGGAGTCTTTATATAATTACGTAGCTATTACATGAAACGGGTTAGTAAATAACAATACAGAAGGGAACTATATCGGCATAGGAGAATAATAAAATTTCTGGCAAGATTTAAAAGAAGAAAACATTTTCTTTTAACAAACCTCTAACCACCATACAAAGAAGGTCACAAAGGGAATATGGCTCTGACCTGGATGCAACAGGAGAATATAACTACAAGATTAAAAACTGAAGAATTTATACTTGTACATATGGAACCTCATCTAGCCCTGCAGGGACACACTTGTCTTTTCCATGATGAGCAGACTGGACGTAATCTACATGACGTAATCTTGAGCAACTGTGATTCACTTGTGTGACTGCAAGTGAAATAGGCATGCTAGACCACAGCCTCCATGATGCATTCAAAGCGTGAGGCCATAGGGCATCAGGCCCTAACGTGCCGGCCAGAAGATTGATTTTGGAAATCCTCCTGCCACAGACATGTATCTTATACATGCTTCAGTTGCCGACTGAAGGTCTTGTAGACCAAATCTGGCTGACTACACAGGCATAATGTAGATGTTTGCAGTGCTAAGCACGTATGGTCTGTCATGAAAGGCACAGCACATACGGAATAAGTGGCAAGTCCAAGCTCCTACTGCGGAAATTCTCTGTTTGAACCTTAGATGAGTCTAAACATAAGCTATTGGGGCAGTCTGTACAAAACTCCAGAGGTTGTACCTCTGCAGATCTTTCACCTCTCTGGGAAACACACAGAGCTATAGACATATTAGAAGGGTAAAGTACAAAAGAATTGGTATCATACTGTAGAAAATGGGTATTTAAGCAACTATCTGATGAAAATTCCTATCTTACATACCTTTGTTAATTTCCCTGGCATGTGTCTGAAAATGAATTTTCTATAATTCTGTTAGAATACCATTATTAAATAAAAACTCTCACAAAGTAAATCTGAGTGAACAGAAAATGTACATAGAATTGGAATTCACACTTTGCTTTATAAATAGGTGTTTATGTAGAAGAACATTTATAATAACATTATCAGAATTTTGAAATGTACAGGCATGCTTATTAGTGTGAATTAGTTTTATCCACACCATGTCTATGGAATGTGAAAAGTTAGGTGGTGGCAAGTCTTACAGCCTGTGGGGTCAATCTTGCTCCTAGACACACGTGTATGTGTCATTTATCTGCTACAATGCTAGCCAACACTTGCTGATTTTAGAAAGTATGTGCGCACAACTGTGGGCAAGACTGAACAGTGACTTTTCAATTTGAAGTTTCTTCATACAAATGCAAACACTTTTTGCAATCTGATTCTAATTAACAAAAGAGTCATTCATTCATTCTCTAACAAATGAGCAGAAATCCCCTTCCTTTAGCAATACACAGACATTTGATAGTAACTAAATATTTGAGGTGATTATGTGTTACAAGATCTGATTCTGTAGTACTTAAGACTCAAGTCCTGTTTCCATCTCAGCTATAGGCCTCAAAACTACTATGCTGTATTACTTGCTCAGGGGCATTGAAAGAAGAAATTTTCTACCCACAGCTGCAAAGAAAGCAGTGGAGCAATTTTGTCACAATGAAGAAAACTTCAGGGTTGGCCTAATACTCAGCTCATAATCTGTATAACAAAAAGTGTCTACTGAATGTCAGCAGTGGCAGCTAGCATAGCCTTTTCATGGTCCGAGTTCACTATTATATGAAGCTTCTCAGTGATTTCATTAATCTCAATTAATAAAATCAGATTTGTATAAATGTGTCCCTCAATCCACTGGCAACACACTTGCTAATACAGCCCGGTAAGCAGTTGGCCTTTTCCCCCACAAAAGCCTACTGTTGGCTTATGGTCAATTAGTTGTCCACCAGGACTCTCAGGTCCTTTTCAGCACAACTGCTTCTGTGAGAATCTTGTTAAAGAGTAGAGTCAAGAGGTGCAAAACCATGATTTTCATTATTTTTTTTTAGACTACTACCAGGGTGTTTGTGCTGGAGGGCATCCAAGGAGGAGCAATGAAGCTGGTGAAGGGTCTAGAGAACAAGTCTTATGAGGAGTGGTTGAGAGAACTGGGATTGTTTAGTCTAGAGAAAAGGGCGCTGAGGGGAGACCTTACTGCACTTACAAATGCCTGTTGGTCTCTTTTCCAAGTAACAAATGATAGGACAAGTTGGTTATTAGGAAAAATTTCATCACCGAAAGCATTATCAAGCATTGGAACAGTCTGCCCAGGGAAGTGATTGGGTCACCATTCCTGGAGGTATTTAAAAGCCGTGTAGATATGGCACTTAGGGATATGGTTTAGTGGTGGACTTGGCAATGTTAGGTTTATGGCAGGACTCAATGATCTTAAGGGTCTTATCCAACTTAAATAATTCTATATGATTCTATGACTAGCTCTATCTGGTCTTATACACCAAACAACTATAACAGCTGGGGATATTAGGTACACTACCTGGCAGACATCTTCCAGTTTAGTTTAATTCAAAAGGCATTCAGCTCGTGTTCCAAGACTATTCCACAATGCTACTTCAAGTGCTGTAAGTGGGGACAATTGAGATATTCACTTCAAAAGCGCACTACTGATCTAAAATAAAATGTTAATTTGAACACACCCATAGGATCCTTCTCCTTGAGGGAATGGAAATCCTATGATCTTAACCAGGTGCTGGAATCTTGACCTGTGGTTTAAAATACATTCCATGAGACTCATTAAGGCCTGAAAAACGTGAATAGGACCACAGCGCTTGGTATGGAAGACCCCAATGATTTTTGTCCCTAGCAAAGGACCTATCTGTGTAATGACAGAACTCAAAAATTCCATTCAAGTCAGCGAAGTGGTAAGAGAAAGATTCTGGGTCTTGGTGATCTAAATAAGAATCTGGTGACTCTAAAGCTGTTTAAATAACATACAACCTGACTTTGAATGCTTCCACGGATGGGATATCTACAACTTCTCTGGGCAAAATATTCCAGTGTCTCACCACCTTCATAATAAAAAAAAACTTCCTCATTATCTAGTCTGAATCTCCCATTGTTCAATTTAAAACTATCACCCCTTGTTCTACCTCTACAGGCCCTACTAAAATGTTTGTTCCCATCTTTCTTGTAGGCCCTCTTCAAGTACTGAAAGTCTACAATAAGGTCTCCCCAGAACTTTCTCTTCTCTAGGTTAAACAACCCCAACTCTCTCACCCTGTCCTCAAAGGCAAGGTGTTCCATCCCTCTGATTTGTGGCCCTCCTCTGGACTGGCTCCAATAGTTCCATGTCCTTCTTATGCTGGGGGCCCCAGAGCTGGATGCAGTAATATGTGTGCAATGTTTCCCTTTTTCCAGTCACTTAATATATAATCTGCAAATGTTGACAGAACCATTGTTAACAGAAGGGTCATTAGTGTTCTGGAAGTCCATCTTGCACAAACTAGTACTGCAGTAAGCAGCACACTGATTCCCTTGAAGCAATCTCACTAATATTGGCCAGTCTTAGACATGGTTTTGTATGAGATACAGAAGCTGTTTAACCAAGACATAGGTGACACTGGGAGAGTCCTGAGGTTCTTAGCCTGCTCTTCCACCTCAGCATTCTAGGAGTCTTGAGGATGTCACTATTACCTATGCCTTGTGCACTTATATTTTTTGAAATGTATAGGTAATCTGCCAATACTGAAGCCCACTCCTATGGAAATATATGGTTATGGAGATAAAAAATTTTGAATAAAAGTAATATCAAACAATAGAAAAGAGCAAGGATCCTGAGAGAAGAATAAAGGAATCTAAGAGAAATATAAAGCCCAAAGGAAACTGAAATTTGAAGAGTGGTTGTTGCATCTACATATGAGATGTAGCAGGGAAAATGCATAGCAAGCAAATTTGTTCTCAGATTAATGCTGTTGTGTAGTGTGAAGAATACTGTTTGAATTTTGTGGTCAACCTACTTGTTCTGAAACAATCGCTGTTTCAAAACGAGTGACATCCCTGCATAATGCTCCATTGCCTTCCTCTCTGTTTTTTGTCCAGCTGACTCCTGTCTCCCCTCCTGCTATTTCTCCCTACTCTTGTCTGTGTGTTCTTGGGTAGGAAGGACACTCTATGGTACTCACGGTAGGATAAAAAAATCTTTGGTGATGTGGCATTACTCTAAGAAGGCTGTGATTTGTCATAGTGTATATCAGATTGGACTCTCTTTGTTCTCCTTGGTAATGAGTGGCTTGTACTTAGACTGCACTAACAGGAGAAAACTGATACTGCAGCTCAGTTCATTATGATCTAACACTCTGCCTCAGTTTCTTTATAACTTTATCTTCTCTGGTGCATCTTTTTTAAAAGCTTGTCTGCTCCAGCAGGATTTCTGCTTTGCAAGACTATAAAGCTGGCAGATGAGCATAAAAGAGGACAGAGTTTTCCAGAGCTTTACAGCAGAACAGTAGAAAACAAGAAGACAGTTAAGCATTGGAACATGTTGTGGAATCTCTGTTTTCAAGATGATGGTTTTCAAGGCCAGATTTGATAAAGCTCTGAACTGTCTCCTCTGAAACTGATGTTAATCCTGACCTGAGCAGGAGGTTGAACTAGGAGATCTCCTTAGGTCCTCTCTAACCTCAATTATTCTGATAATAACTGAGGCAAAATTCCTAATGTTTCTGTAAGTTAGCTTTACCCACAAAGTTCCACAGAGGCCAGGTTTGTAGACAATTTAGAATGAAGTATTGATAATGGTGGGATTATAATATTGATAGTAGATGATACAGGCTATCATATAATTTAAAAATGCTTTCCAAAATCCTCCATCTAAATTATTCCATCTAAATATAATAAATAAAATAGTCCAGTTTATGGTTATTTCCATGTGCAATGAAGCACACGGAAAGGATTTAATTGATTTTAAAAGAATTGGACTGATTTGACTTGATGATGCCAATTATCAACAGACTATAGTTTAGAATTTTCTATTCTAGCTATTTGTGTGAAGACCGTGAAAAGAAGATATACAGTGTTTTTACCTGTCAACAAGAGAAAAATATCATTCAGGAGTAGGCACCTTAAATCCTAATGTCTGGCAAATGAAATGGATTAAAAATGAGTTACAAATATAATTTAGCCTGTTTACCAATTCTTCCAGACTATTAGTTTCTTTGTCCAAATATTTCTTTGCTAGCCATTGTGTAAAAGAGCTATGCAAACAGAAAGATGAATGACTGAGGATAATAAAACTTACTGAGTATGGAATTCTATCAAGTCCACAAAATACACAAAATCAGAAAACTGAAAACTAATTTACTTTTAGTCTCTGCCATAATAATCTGTCATGTTGTATTGAGACCATGTAAATTTACTTTAATGTCTACAGTCCTCCAAGTACTTTTTTCTTTTGTTATTTGTGTTTTTCCCAAATGAGTAACTTAAAAAGATACTTGTAATTCATAAACTAACTTTTCAAAATCTTTACATTATTCACATTGAATATTAATGTCAGTTTACTGTTCTACCCAGCAGAATTTAATTTCTAAACAAATATGACATCTGGGAAAGAAAGTCAGTACAGGCCTAATATCTCCATTTTTAAGAAATGTACGTATTTGGCTAAATTATTTAAATGTAGAACCAATTACTGTCCCTCATACATAGTAACTCACAATAAATCAAAAAATCATCGGTTTTGGAATTATGTTTTCACTTTCTTCATTCATGCAAATAATACACTGTTGTGATATTCCATTATAATATGCTAATAAATAATGTTATTTTTAATATATATAGCATACTAAAATGTGGACCAATGGATTAAGGCCAAGATTCTCCTAAGTAATTTTGCGAATGTTCACCTAATTTTTTCAACATATGGACACATTTCTTAATACATATTTTCAAAAGACAGATGTTTCCACTACTTTAAAGGTTTAATAATAGTTCATACAGCTGAGAAATGCAAATTTTGTATACAGGCATAAGTTTTTTCAGAAATATCTTGCAAATAAACTCTCAGAGTCTGTAACATTTCAGGCCATATGAGGTGTTCAGCACTTACTACATAAGTTCCTTTTTTATTTTATGCAACTAATATTGGCCTTTTAATGGGCACAATAATACAAAATATTGGGACATAGCTTTCTGGTGCTGTGAATGTATTTGCAGTGTGAATGTTCCTTTGCTTATTAATGAAATCAAAATGTTGGTTAATGAAAACCACCAACAGTTGTGGCCATCAAATTTTGCCAACTGAAACATTTCACCGGAAAGCCAACAGTTCCTTTTTTTAATTGCTTGTTTTGATAAAAACAATTGCCAAGCCTTTAAAGTACCATTGGCACATTATTAGCAGAGGTTCATTCCTAATGTTATATCAGCATTTTTTGAGGATAAGATACAAGTATTCTTAGTTTATAGTGTAACAAACATTTTATATTGTCTTTGTAATTAAAATACTTGAGAAATGGTCAACAGGGTTTTTGAAGTGACAATAACTTCATGGCTGCATCAAAAGAAGTGTGGCTAGCAAGTCGAGAGAAGTTACTCTCCCCCTCTACTCGGTTGTTGTGAGACCCCAGCTGGAGTACTGTGTTCAGCCCTGGGGTCCCCAATATAAGAAGGACATGGATCTGTTTGAGCGAGTCCAGATGAGGGCCACGAAGATGGGCAGAGGGCTGGAGCACCTCTCCTGTGAAGATAGGGTAAGAGAGTTGGGGTTGTTAGTCTGGAGAAGAGAAGGCTCCGGGTAGACCTTATAGGAGCCTTCCAGTACCTAATGGGGGCCTACAGGAGAGCTGGTGGGGGGGACACTCTTTTTTAGGGAGTGTAGCAATAGGATGGGGGGGTAATGGTTTTAAATTGGAAGAGAGGAGATTTAGATTCGATATTAGGAAAAAATTCTTTCCTGTGAGGGTGGTAAGGCACTGGAACAGGTTGCCCAGAGAAGTTTTGGATGCCCCATCCCTGGAGGGGTTTGAGGCCAGGCTGGATGGGGTTTTGAGCAACCTGGTCTATTGGAAAGTGTCCTTGCCCGTGGCAGGGGGTTTGGAACTCAATGATCTTTAACGTCCCTTCCAACCCAAATCATTCTACGATTCTATTGTATGACTTGAGGAAAAAAGGGTAAATCATTATAAGAATATTAAACCTAGGATAATACCAGATCTTAATGTGCTTAACAGTTGTTCCACTGAAAGCAGTAAGAGTTGGGAGTCATCAACTTTCCAGGTTTGCCCAATGACCTTTTTTATTTAAAAAAATATAAAAAAAAGTTGGTGCCTTCTTGTAATAATTTCCCCAAGGTGATAATGTATTTGACATGCGAATGTCCAAAGTCTTCAATGCTACCTGTATTTCTTTGCTTGTCAGTCAGTTCTTTTGCTACACTTTCACATTAGCAAACATTTGATGCTTTATCTGTTTTCAATAATAACATCCAGTCAAACTATCATTTTATAGTTTTTATTAAATTTTTGCATAGCATCTGGATTACTTGGGAGTACTTCTAATGGAAAAACAACCTCCAGAAGATGGATAAATAATCAGGATTTGGATAGTAATCGCCTATTTGCTCGATAGTTATTACTATGATTCTGTCCCAAAGGGCTTATCACGTGGTTACACAATGAGAAGATGCAATTTATACAAAACATTTGCTATGTGCATGTCATGATTTTTCTGTATCAGACAGTAATATAAGAAAAAATTATTATTTCAGGTGTACATTTTTTTCCTTCCATAATGAAACACAAGTACAGGGGTTACATAAGTTCTTGGTAAACCACTTCAATTAGCAGCATTAAAGCCACTTAAATGAATAAAATAGAGATTCATTTATCTAGGACTGAAAGTGAAATGTAATTGTCCATTGCTACATTTTAGCTGTCTGCATTTTAAAATAAATTCTTCTGAACTCTAATATGAATGAATCCCTACTGTAGCTGTTTTGCAAGTGGTAAACCAGCAAAAATGATTGATCGCTTCTAATTCCAGAGACAGATCATTGTCCTTCAGATTTAGTGTAAGGAGATGGAATAGAAATGTCTTCATTCAGGAAACAGGAGTGAAATAGAAATCTGAGTTCCTTTTAGTATTGTAATTTCAAACTCAATCTTTGACTATATCTAAACATGGACACATAAAACCAGACTGAAATTCCTTCAGGGCTCCCGTTTGGTGCAATTGTCTGACACTGCTGGATTACTGCTGAAGAAAGGAATGGTCATTCCCCTCTGACTGCCAGTGGAAAGAATGCCATTCCCTGTGTAATAGCTGTCCAACAATAATTGGTGCAGCCACCATTGCTGACAAAGTCCAGGACTCAGAAAAAGGATGCACGCTTTTCAGAAAGAGAAATAATTGAGGAATTTTTGTTCCAGAACATTTTTGGCTATTTGACTGAACCTGTCTCAAACATACCAAAGTCATAGTCAATTATAAATAACTCCAGGATTGTGGAGAGGCTAGTCTGAAGATTTTAATATGAGATAATAAGGAACTTTCTCGGAGTAATTGTTGGAGTTCATCTGCAATACAATTACATCTTACTGCAAGCTATTTTTAAGAGTGGATATCAAATTACTCGTAAGGAATGATATGCTAATAAGCTGACCAATCTGATGCAGTACCTGGTTCCAGCAAATTTGGTGAGAGAGGATTCCAAGACTGACTAATGTGGTGTTGCATCTGGTTTAACTACTGCACTGGAGTCATGCTTTGTACTACAGGACATGCAATTCCAAGTAGCTGTTCCAAAACATCAGTATTTGTCCTTCTTTGGTGCTCAGATGGTGACCATGTTTAGAGAATCCCGGCTTTACTCGCTTGGAGCCTTTCAGCTCAGCCCCTGATGGGACGGTTGTTCACTCAAGTTATACGAAAAATTCCGTACTTAGCTTTTAGTTGTTTGACTATCCACCTGAGATTTCTGCCATTCTATTGATTATTATTTTGCAAATCGTTTGTATGGTAGGGGGGCAGTGAGATAGCAAATCTTGCCAGAGTCTAAGGTCAATAATGATTCTAGGCTAGAATACACACATGTTACTACATATCATTTAACAAAGCGCTTGATACTGTAAAGGAATACTTGTACTACATTATGTTAATCATTCTGAAGGCTGTGTTTTCATATTCTTCAGTCCTAAGGCCAGAATTTAAACCTGTGGTAAAACTCCAAGCGAAATTCAGTTTCCCAGGTGCCTCCTAGGACTCATTTGTTTACACTGTCAGCTCGGGATTTCCAGAGTTTGGAGAGAACTGTGTCAGTTCCTGCTTAAGGGAAGTTCAGGACTGACTGCATGACTTCCTACATTACTTAATGTCTGTATCAAGTCACTGCTATTAGTACAGCAAACTTCTCATAAATTTTCTCAGTAATTTTTAGCAAAATATAAATAAACAAACAAAATCCTTACGATAAGCTCTCCACAAAGCCATGTTGATGGGGTGAATCCAGGAGTGCTGCAAAGCTTGTCCTTTTCTTTTTATGTATTTATTAAAAAAAAATAATACAGAAAACCAAAAGCACAGCAAAAATTTAGGAAGAGGACCACAAGCTTTAGGAAAACTTGCCCCATTGAATTTATCTCCTCCTGGGGTCAACCTACAACATTCACTCAACTTTATGTACATTGGCAACATTGTGGAGAAGGTACTGATTACGCTAGAAATAAAATCATGTTTCAGAATGATCCATAGAAATTTGAATACTGAAGTTCTAAGAAAGCCAAGTGGAAAAACAGAATTATTTTCAAATGGCAATACTTTTGTCCTCAGAAACTATTTGTTTTGGGAAAAGTTCAGAGTTCTTGAACTTGGTGTTGAAAGAATTTATGGACCTTGTTTGTCCACTCTTTCAAATTCCCACAAAATGTGTGTACATTAGCTACCAGCTGAAGAATACAGCCCTAGTTCTTGCTGATGAGGTTTGACTGATTTAAAGTGCTGCAAGTATGCTTGTAATGTCTTTAAAAGGACTACTTGGACATTTCCCTCACAGCTTAACCAAACTTCCAGCACTTGTGCAGTTTTCCATGATTAACTAGGTGATTTCTTTGTGCAATATTGTTTTCTCTTGAATTTGTATGAACTCAAATATTTATTTATTTTAACATTAAATAAGGGAAACTAAAATACTGTAGGAAAATACCACTTGAAGTAAGAGCGCTGTTCATAAATTGCTCTTGCAGATGTATGCAAAAACTGATTTAAAAAGAGTTGCTCTTGTGAATCAAAAATCTGTCTTAAACTTTTTACCATGATTTCACAAAGAAGTCTCCAGTGTAGCATTGCTGCTTATACAAATGCACTTAACATACAAATCAATTAAACCTGGAAAAAAGTAGCTGAAAAACAGACCACTGGTTGCAAATTCAGAAGTACTTCCATACGATTTAGAAAACAGCAGGACCAAATATTTAACGCAAAACCACCCAATCCAGGAAAACAGCAAGTTGCCCACTAGAGTGTCTATTTAGACACATAAAAGCTGTAACAATTAGAGAAGGTTAGTAAAGTAGATTCTACTAACTCACTGCAAGCACAGGACTGCATGACTTGAGATGGCAGGTCCAGTACAATATCGGAAATCCTACTTTACGAACCTGGAGAAAACTTTAAATCTCTGCCTATAACTTCCTAAAGAGTTTGCCAATAGAGAGTCTCTAAATGGGAAAAAATATTTTAGAGCCTTGCATCTGGGTTCTGCTACTGTCATCCAAAAGGAGAAATATATTACAATAGGTTGGGAAAAAGAGGTACTCTACAGCAGGCTTTTTGTTTAACAGCAGGAATTTTAAGTGTCTGCATTTTAGTAAATTTTCTTGAAAGGAAATCGCAATGATTTCTATACCATGACTTTTTCTATAAAACCTTAAAAGGCAAACAAGTGTAGCATGCTTTGACTGTGGGTTTTTTAGTGGGTAAAAAGGGTGGCAGAATTTTTCTAAGCAGGCGGATTGTGGTCTAGCAACAAATATGCTTTTTGCTTTATTGCCAGTTGTGGTAATACCAGTGAGGACTGAACTAGGTGGTGATGGGAGTAGTGACCTCAATATAGGATAAATCAGAGATTTAAGCTGATGAAAAAACACACTCAGTTATTCTACACGTGATGGCTAGCTTCAGGGTTGACACAGTGTTTTCTTCTCCTGCCCATTTCAGACTGTTTAAGTGTTTGGATCTTGCTCCTAATATTGACGGGAAGAATGAGAGAGTATGTTGGGTCTTACCACAGGAACGATACTTTGCTAACAAGCTGAACTTGGTCCGTTCTTTCCTGCTGACCACCAAACAACTTCATAAAGACTTTAGGTGCTATAAGCCTTGCCTGTATTTGAAAATGTTGAATGGCACAGTATTAAAATAGAGGTAATTCATACAAAGAAGCTCACTAGAAACTCACTATTGTCTCAATCCGCTTCAGAATAAGAAAAGTGAATACTTAATTTTGTCGTCAGTTATATCACCAGTTTCCCTCAGTAAGGAACTCAGCTCTGTAGGTGAATGATGGCATTTAATAGTAGTAAATCAATCCATATCTACTTTATAAGTCATTCAACTGAGTTTTTCTTACTTCTCTACAAAGATTTAAAAAAAGCATCCAGTCCAACAACATTACAAACATTGTTTGATTTGGAAGACCCACAAATATGACTGGCTTCATACCACACAAACTGCTACACTGAAGGGTGGTATTACCCACTTATTTATAACCACCTAATGTTACCATGTAAGGCTGAACCAATTAAAAAAAAAAGTTCCAAAACTGACAGGAATCTCTATAAACTTTGCTCTCTAGGAGACATAACAATAACATTCAGTTCAAATTAAGAAGTTTTTGGTCCTAGATTGGTTCAAACTATTTTGGGTGTAATTATACTCGACTTTCTGTTTTTCAGTAATCTAAGTATTATGAAAGGTCTTTTTTCATATTTCGTAAAACTCTAAAGAGAAACATAGTTTAAAGCTGAGTACAGCTACCAAACATAAACAATCAACCTTTTGCTAATTGCTGCATTCAGTCTTAAGTCAAAATATAAACCTTCTGTACAGCTTCGACTTTCTGCTTCCCTTTGAAAACTGCAATCAGTGTATAACTTGCAATGTGTTGCCTCCTCTTGCTTTTTCTTTAATTGCTGAATTTACATTTATTAAAATGTCCATTTCAGACTTCAGGGAATAGGTCTGAGAGCGTGACAAATGGATTTTCTTGTTTCCCTTTGTTTCTTTATCCTTTAGTTTCCCAAAATACGGTGGCTGTCAAGAATCAGTACTACTTTGGAAGAATGCCAACAATCTATACTGATGGTCTGTCCAAATCGGGGTATTCAATGAACTGCATTAGACAGAAAACTTTTGGTTTATTTCATCGGGGTGCATTACAATAGGAAATAATCCTATTTTAATCCTAATTTTTAAAATCCTATTTTAATCCTAATTTTCAAAATTAACTGACGAGTGCCTTGAAACAGGTCAGCTGAAGCAAAAATTGAAGTACATTCACCAATAGCAGCATATTTCAAGGACTACAGTGTGGCAACTCAGCAGGGAAAATGATTATCAAAACAAAACCACATCAGACCCCAAGGAAACCATAAATACAGATATTTTAAAAATTATAGACTCAAAGGACTTTTCCCACTTGAGTTAATTTGGGGAAAAAAAAAACAACAACCAACCAACCAGAGATAGAGGCTTGTGTTACAAAAACGTAAGTTGTGCAGAATTGATGTTGAAATATATTTTTGGACAAGCTAAACATTATCGTACATGAAAAACCTTAATATTTGATGGATTTTTTTGGAACTGTTTTAAAATACCAGGGACACTTTCCTCTCTTGCGACACTGGTACATGAATTAAGGATAGAAGGCACTTTTGCGTACTGATTCAAGAAATTTTTGAGCACTTTACATTGAGAAAATATACAGTTAATAGTGTATGAATTTGTTTTCTAGACCAGTATTAGTTTACTATACAAGCACATAGAAGTTGCACACCCAATTTTTACAGACACTAAAAATGTCTTAGAATATTAGCGATTGTTTAGATTGTAGGCTTCAAGGAACTCTGTAAGATACTGCAGTCTTACTCTGTATCTAGTTAACAAAATCACAGCATAATTTCTATCATTCTTCTTCAGTTACTGAGAGAATGGCACTAGTGGTGGAATTTTCTTAGCATAGAGAAAACTGAGTAAATATATGTCATCTTTCATTGATACTTACTACCTGACATTAAAATAGTGTCGAAAAGTATTGAGATACTGTATTAATGCAATTGCTTCAGTGGAAAATCAAAACAAAAGTGATGTCATTTTTTCTCATCTACCAAGTTCTGACACAGAAAAAAGTAAAAGGCATATGATAATGGTCACTACGAACCATTAAACTCCGAAAAAATAAAACACATTAACATTATAATAAGCAATGCATTTACTTTTCCTGATTTTCAAAATGGAGAAAATGAGCTAATTAGACCAGTCTGCATTTTGAAGGGACATTTTCCTTTACATAAGAAGAAAAGTATAAAGTTCAGTATATTATATACTAATTCTCATAACCCAAAAGATACAGCTGTGCTTTAAAAACACAGTGAAAATGTAATTACCTAATTTAGCTTGGTAAGAGCTACTTTTTCTTGGCTTTTTGCCCAGAATATGCTTATTCCTTCTGCAAAAACAGTATGGCAAACACTCAAAAAGAAAAGGAACATGTTGCAGAGAGGCAAACCAGAATATGTCCATTATAAACATAACATACTTAAAGATTACTGCCTTCAGGAATCAGTAATAGAAATTTGCATTGATCTGTACAAAGAGAATAATACCTTGATTGTCACTTTTTTGACTTTTTCAGTTCATTGACAAAACAGCAGCAAGCAGTCCTGGCCTGAGAGTGTGGTAGAACACCATTGTGGAAAGGATCTCCTGAAGTCTTGAGAACCTGAATTTTCACTTTTAGTGTTACAGAAACCAATGAGATAACTACTGACTAAAACTTTATAGAACTTCTTGCACGTCAACATATTGATACAGAATATTCAAAAGGTTCTCCTGAGAACTCTACCATATGACTGATCTATAAAATGGTCTTTAGCTGGGATAATACTGCAGTGGAAGGTTAACTAATGCAGAAAACAAGAGCCCTTAGAATTGCTGGTTTTGTCTCCTGAGCACAAATGTTACAGAAACATCCATCAAACTTTAAACTTTTAGTGATTCAGGCACAAGCCTTTTAGCCTTTTCTTTTTTATTTATTTATTTATTTAATCACAGAATCACAGAATGGTAGGGGTTGAAAGGGACCTTTGGAGACGATCTAGTCCAACCCTCCTGCCAAAGCAGGTTCACCTGCAGCAGGCTGGACAGGAAGGTATCCAGGCGGGTTTTGAGTATCTCCAGAGAAGGAGACTCCACCACCTCTCTGGGCAGCCTGTTCCAGCGCTCTTTCACCCTCCAAGTAATGAAGATTTTCCTCATGTTCAGATGGAATTTCTGTATTGCAGTTTGTGCCCGTTGCACCTTGTCCTGTCACCAGGCACCATTGAGAAGAATCTGACCCCATCCTCCTGACACCAGCCCTTTATATATTTATAAGCATTGATGAGATCCCCTCTCAGTCTTCTCCAGGCTAAACAGACCCAGGTCTCCCAGCCCTTCTTCATAAGAGAGGTGCTCCATTCCCTCGATCATCTTTGTAGCCCTGTACATCTTTGTTGCTCTAATGCATGACCTAACTTGTAAAAAGACTAATAAATGTACATACGTTATTTACAAAAAAATTTCACATTCCATTGCCACCTTTGTAGTCAGGTGTAATGGGACATATAGCCTAAAGCATCATATTTACTGTTTCTTCATGTAGTATGGAATATGAAAATTAGTGCAGTGTATTTTCCAGTGCCATAATGCTAAATCTTTTTCATTCTGTGTATTCTAATGCACTGTTCATTTGATAAGTATCTATCCTATTAGATACTGACAGCGTTTTGCTCACAGAATAGGTTCAGAAGTGAAAATAACCAGTTAAGTTTCCCCAGTTCATCACACTGGTATATCATTCACGACTTGGCTGCTCCGCCTTAGGTTTCGCCACTTTACACGATGTCTTCTCAGCACCTTAGAGCAACCGCAGAGAGGATTGCCCAGGAGCTTATAGAATCATAGAATGGTTAGAGTTGGAAGGGACTTTAAAGATCGAGTTCCAACCCCCCTGCCCTGGGCAGGGACACCTCCCACCAGACCAGGTTGCTCAGAGCCCCATCCAGCCTGGCCTTGAACCCCTCCAGGGATGGGGCAGCCACAACTTCTCTGGGCAACCTGTTCCAGTGTCT
>JAHREE010000220.1:2659637-2671671 GCA_033628505.1 Tringa tobata
TCACCCCTTTCCCGTCAGCGGGGTTGCGGGGCCCGGCCTGGTGTTGGCGGTGGTAGAGCCGCGCCGCTGCAGGTGACTGTCTGTGTCCAGGCCTGCCTTCATCTGCCTGACTCCTCCTCTTCCTCCCGTGCTGCCCACGGGTCCCAGTGCCAGTGGGCCAGGACGGCCCGCCAGTATTCTAGAGAACAAGTCACAGGAGGGAACTGGGCATGTTTGGAGAAGAGGAGGCTGAGGGGGGACCTCATTGCCCTCTACAACTCCCTGAAAGGAGGTTGTAGAGAGGTGGGTGTTGGCCTCTTCTCCAGAGGAAATGGTCTAAAGTTGCGGCAGGGGAGGTTTAGATTAGATCTTAGGAAGAATTACTTTCCTGAGAGAGTGGTCAGGCGCTGGAACAGCCTGCCCAGGGAGGTGGTGGAGTCACCATCCCTGGGGGTATTTAAGAAACATGTAGACGTGGCACTTCAGGGCATGCTCTAGTGCCTGAGATTGTTGGGTTGTGTCTGTGTGTGGGGTTTTTGGGGGTTTTTTTTGTGTTTTTTTTTTTTCTTTTTTTTTCTTTCCTCTGGTTGGACTCGATGATCTCAAAAGTCCCTTCCAACCATGAAGATTCTGTGATTCTGTTCTCTCATATTGATTGTCTGTGTGCTCTGGTGGGTGCTCTTAACTGATGTGACTTGAGGGTTTCCACAAAAGGGTATTTTAAAAGTAGTTTAGGGGAACAACTTTCCCTCCACCAGAAAATTGATATCCCTGTCAACAGGAAGGAGAGTCTTGTGAGTACCTCTCTAGCCCAGAGGCTTGGAAATGTTGGCTGTGACTTCTGTGCTGCTCCGCTTCTGAGGCCAAACTGCACATGGCCAAATTGTCAAACTTTGTCCAGAATCTTAAGTTGTGGTGAAATATCTAGTCTGATTTTTCAGAGATGCTTGTGTGCCTAATATTTGTTACTATAAATGGAGTTAGATGTTGAAGTATTTATGAAAAATCTATCTGAATCTTCATATTTATTTTCTACAAATCTGGTCTCTAAATTTAGGTTTTGAGGCTTCTCGTATGTAGAATAGGGTTGACTGTATCCTCTTGATAACTCAGCCCCTGAGCTTAACCTTTTGCTCTGGGATACTCCCTTGATAAACTTTCTCTGAAGCCTTGGTTCTTCTCAGGAGACTGTAGTTTATCTTATAAGCATATATATAATATATTTTCCTTTTCTGTCTTAGCAACTCTTTGCCTACCAGCTGCACATTGTGAATGCATGTTCTGCCATCTTACTTTTTGGTGGAGCTTTGGGTAGTTTTTTTTCACAGTGCTTCTGTAGACTTGCTTAATTGTTTTTGTTCTTGGTGCTTTCTGGCTGCTTTATTTTCTCCTAGTCTTCAGATTTTGCTCATCTGCATACATTTCTTAAGCTTATGACTTTGTTCTGATTGCTTCTGTGTTGATGGCTTGAATGTCTAAGTAACTGTTGGTGGTGGTGTTCTAGAACTTTGTTTTTTCTTCAGGGCTGTCAGTTTCTCATCACTATCCAGGAAGCAGATTGCTGACCATTTTCAAAGGGTAGGCAATGCCTGTTAACAAGTGCAGTGGCAAATTCCATGCTGGTAGGGTCTGAAAGAAAAAAATCACAGCAGTGTTCAAACAGATGATGCCTGGATGCTCAATGAATGGCAGATAGTCTTTATTCTGATCATTGCTATAATTAAGTTTATGGTTTCCTTCCAGTTTAGTTCTACCTAGAGATAGATATGATTGAAAACTGAGCATACCCAGTGACACGCTTACATCTATGATGTTCATAAACCTCCCCGAGGATTTTGAGGCAGTGCCTCACTAGAACTTTCAGTGCATTTGATGTACTTTTGCATTTAATTACATGCTCCTTGATTCTTTTCTGCATGTCTTTGAACACCATGGACTGTTAGACCAGTTCCTTCGTGTTTCTTTCCAAGTGACATAACTACTGCCAGAGCTTGGTGAAGAATATATGTTGTCTAGGCAATGCTAGCTGTTTATGTGGTGTCAGGCTGGTGTTCAGGATGATGATAGCTACATAGATTTATAGGTGCCAAAATACAATTATGCTACAATGCATATTTATGCATATTTCTTCAGAGGAACAATTGGAACAAATCTTAAGGGCAATAACTGGTATTCGCTAAATGTTTACAGAACTGCTAAGACATCTAAGTATGGTGTGTATCTGAGCAGTTGGCTTGATTCCTTCTGGCTTACTGAAAACCAACTTCCAGGAAAGCTTGCAACACCAAATGGAAAAAACTTTTTTGGTATGATGGAAAAAAGCTTTCTGTGACTCTTTAAATGTGAAGTTCACAATACCTTCTTGCCCATGTTCGTTTGAGTCCCTTCATGTCACAAGGCAGTTGGTTCAGTCTGCAATGGTCTGATATGCTTGTGTGTTTTGTAATCCACTGTTGTCCACTGGTGCAGTTTTTGATGCTTAAATGCCCTTACAAGAAAGTTCTTTCTTCTTATATAAAGCTAATTTAGTCCTAGTAATGAAGGAAAATAACTCTTGTTAAACCGATCTTGGTACTGAAAACTTATGTTTTATCTTTTGTGTGGAGCTTGTTCCCTAGCACACTAGAGGTTTCAGCCTGCAGACAATGTAAATTTTAAGTCATGCAAACTAAATCTACCTTTTAAATGCATTTCAAGTGGTAGATTATCTAAGAAGTGTTGCAAGGTGGCTTTCAGACATTGTATTTTAATATCTGTTCCATTTTGCTACTTTGTTACTTTGATGTTTGTAATCATAAGGCTGCATCAGAAAGTCAAGGTGGGGATTGTTTTTCTGTTTTGGTTATCTCCTGCTTCTAATGGCTTATATGGAAATAGGCCTTGCTCACGTTAGTAAAAATAAATACCTTACATTTTAAAGATGGATTTGGCTTTACTGATAAGGCCTATTGCAACCTTAATCTTCCTATATCCCTTTGTGTCCCTTAAGCAATGACACCTGCTCTCCAGACCTGAGTGTCCAGATGTGGTGTTATTTTTACAGAAAGGAATTAAGTAACTTGTTCTTAATGTAGAATAACATAGTGTCTAGTCTATCTTGATATACATTAGGATTCATATTCATTCTTCCTGAAGAGTTTGGGATTGACCCATGTGAAGAATTTTGCTTTTCTGACATAGTTGGCTTTTTTTCCTTTTATGTTCAGTTGACAGATTTATTTTTGGGGTGATTGAAATGAGTTCTGGGGGTTCTGTCCATTCTTTCGATGAAACCAAGACTTAAAAATGTGAATTCTTTTATAGGGTATGGTTGGAGAGGCATAATTACATACCCCTAAATTTCTTTTTAAGCAATCTCAGAGGATTTCTTGAGTAAAAGAAAGTGAAATAAATTTATTACTTTACATGTTCGTGTTTGTTTAAGTGGTGATGGATATTCCTAAAGAGATTTTTAGGGATAGCATTTTTATAGAACTCTTGTGCAGATTTTCAGCAGCTGGATGTGGCATCTGTCTGCCTTTGTTTGCATATATGAAGCTAATATTTCTTGTTGATCACGTTGTTACAGATACTGTTTAGTCTTTCTGTCTACTACTTTTCAAGCCTTTGAAACAGAGCTAGAGGAACGCAGAAAATATTTATAAAGGTGTTTTGATCCTCAGAAAGAAATATGTTACTCATGGTTTTATAATCCCTATATGAGAAAAGCAGTTTTTGCTATTTGTCGTTAAAGTGATCACAATTCAGTTTTTCTATGTCTTTCAGGGAAGGCTTTAATTTAAGTTGTTAATTTCGGTTGATATAAAGTATGTCTTCTGTTATATTTGCCCAAATTTTCTAAGTTTGAGTTTTAAGAAAATCCAGCATATCATAGTGCTCACTTAGTATAAAAAGATCTAAAATCTCAGGCATTTTATGCAACACTGGCTTTAAAAACCTCCACTTACTGGAAACAATACAAGATTAAATGCAGATTTTTAAGTTTCCCGCTGGTAACTCTGGTAATAGTTTTAAAATGTAAAGTTTTCACCTATTCAGCACTTTTCTTGATCAAAGAAACAAATTTGAATGTTTTAGGTATTTTTGTGAATCTCCTTATCTGATAACATATGGCATCTTAATACTCCAATATTAACTCATCAGGCAAGTTTTCCAGTGCAGTGAAACAGAAGTTGAGTCTTGTCCAATTATTCCACCTTCAGACTCTAGAACTATTGCTTCTCTTATTTCATTGCGGTCCTTCTGGAAAAGATGGTAGGGTTTTGTGTGCATATGTAAACTAATTTTAAGTGACTATGCAACAATAATGGTTGGGGCTTTTTGTTTGTTTATTTTAGGAAAAAGTAGTTATAATTATGCAGGTAGTAGGACTGGTTCCAAATTGTGGTTCTTGCTTCTATTCATCTTCTCTTTGGATTAAGAGGCTGTAGAAGATACTGTACAGGGCAAAGTAACCTGTACTGGAGAGGAGATTGCTTGTAGTCCTTGGAATACATTAACATGCCAGCTGGAAACTGGCACTAAGGGCTGAAAATATTAAACACTATTTTGTTTGGAAACAAAGGATATAGGGTGTGCAAACACATGTTAAGATACAAAACATCCAAACTCAAATTCTTCCAGTTGGAAAACTACTAATTTCAGGGCGGTAGCCCTGAATCTGTTACTAAAGCTGTTGCTTTTACTTCAACGAATGACTTAAAAAGGGATTTAACGTGACGTGTTTTTTGTATAAAAGTAGTTCACAGTGGCATTACTACAGAGAATGTCAATGTTTGAGTATACTTATTGGTTGTGTTTCAGTTTTTGCATATATTGAAGAATTGTTCTCTGACTCTGAAGTACAGCATACTTAAAAGAGCTGTTGTGTGACAACATAACCAGATCAAGACACTGTAGTCTTGATCTGAGTAGAAGCAGAAATGTACACAATTTGCAGTAATCTGTTTCAAGTGATGATAAACGTGTATAAAAATGTAATGAAAATTTCATACTTACTTTAAATATTATTAGCTGGAACTTTGGTGAATTCTGAATTGGTCAGGCAGTTGGACCATATGATTGTTGTAGGTCCCTTCCAACTGAAATATTCTCTTCTATTCTATGAACACTCTAGGGAAGAGATGCAGCCCTGGGTGAGGATACTGCATAAATGTGAGCTGAATGGGATGATAAATATTAGCTCTAAGATATGGACTTTTCAAGAAAAGAAGTGCTGTAGACATACTTGCTGTTGTACATGTTCTTTTGGGCACACTGAATTAAGGTAGCAGAAGTCTGTTAGAAGGTGAGCAGGTTTAGAGAGGCTTCATCTATTGCTGTGTACCCAGAAATAGGTACCTGCTTTCTGGGAAAAATCTCATCATTAATCCTTGCTGAGGTTGGGGTCCATGGTGGGATCCATGTTTTCCTGGTGCTATTTGAGGCTTTTCATAATGTCCAGAGGTGTCTTTGAAATACCTCCTGAACTTGGCTGCAGAGAATTACTGTTACAATCTGAAAAGTCTATTGTTACAGTACTGGAAATTTCTCAGGGACTGCCCTGTTCCTTCACTGAACAAAGTATATTTTTGAAGATTGTGGTGTGTAGGTGCCTCCTACAAATGAAGAATTGGGCTTCTGAATTCTCTGTCCACATATTTATATGAGACATACTTCTATAATGCTGAAGAAAGCTTAAAGCTTTGGAAGTTTTGATGAATAAATAGGGTTTCTTCTGGCTTTAGGACAGTGTCTAAAGGAAACAGTAACATCAGGGCAATGTGATTCTGCAGTATATGATTATATAAATTGATCCCAGTTTGATTCAGTCTATATGGCAAAGCATTAGGGAAAATGTAAAGAAGCAAAATATATTTAAATATTCCCCCCACTAATTAATTCTGAGATGAGCTGATTCTGTTTTAGAAATGTCTTATGGAGTCCCACAGAGTTAGTAGTTGTTCCCTGAGAGTCTGGTGGATTTCAGTTTTCAGTTTGTTACTGTAGAATAACTTATTTTTTTTTAACTAAATATAAAAAAAAATAATTAAAAATGTTTTGCCAGTTGACAAACTCATTAAAACTTATACAACCATTCATGTTAGAGAAGCGCTGGATACGGACTGCAATTTCCATTTAACAGTCCACGGAGATATGAGAAAATATTAGTAGAATCATCTTGTTGTTGGCCTTGTGCAGGTCCTATTCTGAAAATAGTTAGGGGACTCAAGTCTTTCGAAGAGTCTTTGTTGCTGATTTTTTTGATATTTCTGATGCTTACTAAGTTTTTATAATATGGTTTGATGAAAATGTTCTTAATGTTTAAAAACAGAAAAACATTACTGCAGAAAATATAATTATCTATTGAATGGAAGTTTTTTTTATGGAATAGAATGAATAATTTTTATTGGAATTCTGTGCATGTATTTTATTCAAAGGTGAAAACAGATTATAATACCATTTTATAATTAGTTTTCCAGATTGGGTTGTATCTGTTGTTGAGATAGGTCTTTTATCTTCTTGTAGGTATCCTCTTGCCTCGTTTGGGAGAGCAGCCCTTACTTGGAATGCCTGGATTTCAGAAAGGCAGTGTTTTTACCTAAGGTCTTTGAAAGTCAGTTTTCATTCCTTTTCCACATTAGGTTTGTGATGAGTAGTGGTAAGAAAATGGAAAGGATTTGATCTGTGATGTAGTAGGAGCTTGTGGCCAATGACAGTCCTGTTAAAAAGATAATCTTTGGTGTGGTAAGGATAACTTTCTGTGCCTCACTTCTAGAGGAGTTGCAGACTGACCTTACAGATAAGTGTTTTCTGAGACACTAATGACTTAAGCAGCTGTCAGCAAGGAAAATATTTTTGTTTGTTTGTTTGTTTGTTTTTAAGGCAAAATCTATAAGTGGTAATGAACATACAGTTCCTTAATTAAAAAAAAAAAAGGGACAAAACAAACTACATGTGTTCTGACCTGTTAGCACAAACCACTGATTTTTATTTGGTGTCCATCTGAAGTTTTCTAGAGGTGTTGCAGCTTGTATATTTTTTACTAAAAATGTTTATAACTACATTCTTAAGGAGTGAGGGCAGGGCAGATCAGAAAGGCTTGGGGACACATAGTGATGGGGGTCCAAATCTAGCACTTTAAAATCAGTGGTCCAAATTCAGTGCATCTTGTTAGCAGACAAATTTTTTTGTGTATAATGAGCTGGGGAGTTCACCAGTTCATACACACTTATGATTTTCATTTGTGTTAAGATCAAACTCCTGCTTGGTCAGTAGCTGTAAGATAAATTTCAGGACTTTTTGTGTTTGTGAATTTGTGTTCAATGTTTTTGATCTTTGTGTTGGCTTGGTGTGGTTTTTCTTGGGGGGATTTGACTTTTTTTTTTCTTTTTTTTCTGGGGAGGGGAATGTGTGTGTGTATTATTTGAAGTACACACTTTCTTATGACCAAGATCACAGAGTTAAGTACTCATTTACTTGGGCAGATGTGATATATAAGACTGTATTTTTACTGTCTTTTTGTATATATCTTTGGTTCAGGACTCCAGGTGCACCTGATGTAGTACTAGGAATATAAAAGCAACTGAAACGGCTAACAAAGGAAGGTGGTGGGAGTTTTTTTGAGTGATTATCTTTTTTTCCAGTACCATAAAGATCCTGTGTTCTCAAACATTTCAAATGAAGAGGTAAGGGAAGAAATATGTTGATAGTCTTCTCTGACCAGAGCAAACTATGAGAACAGTTGGTGAAATGTGTTTTATGCCTTTTACTCTCTAAGCAGCAGCCGTTTGGGCTAATGGTGTCTACGCTCTTCAGCCAATAGAGAAAAGTAAATATAATCCCCTTCTCCATTTAAATGCAGGTTGCTTAACCTAGGCCTGAAAGTAACTTAACATTTAAAAACAAAAATTATAAAATCCCTTCATCTGAGAAGCAGAAACTAACAACCCATTGCAGCAATGTCATAAAAAATTTGAACTCAATAGAAGAGATTATGAAGAGATTCTCTGCAACAGTGCTTCTCAAGCCTTAAAATCAGAATCTTATAAGCAATTTTTTGTCTCCTTCTCAGGGGATTATATTCAGTTAAAATAATTAAAGGTAAGACAGTCTTTGTACCACTGATGCATTGTTTAGATTTGTGTCTTCTGCTGGCATGTAAAGTTAGGGGAAAAGGAGATGTCAGAAAACTAGCCTCATCTTCTGCATATGGTTTTGGCTATAATGGGTGAAACATAGGAATCTAAATGCATTGAGTGATAATAGACCTGTTAGGAAAATAAAATAAAACAAAACTGCATGTGGTAGAAATAGGTAGCAGTTGACCTATGCTGGGGATGAGGGGTGACATAGATGAATCATTCAGATATTTATATATTTTTTAACACATTTGTTTATGTACTATGCTTCTGTATAGCAATTTCCTGATGGTTTGTGTATGGGACTGTTGGTGTTTTTACTTAATGTATGTCTGTGCTAGGTCAGGCAGCAGATTGTTGTATCATTAGGCCTGGACAGAGGACATTGGTCAACAGGTAGTATCACTGCTGCAGTTACAACTTTTTTTTTCTCATGCTCTCCTCCTTAAGAAGTTTGTCCAAGAAGCAAACTTCTTTTCCATTTTTAGTTCTGGATATTCATGCTGAATATGTAGGTATTATTTTTCTGACTGCTGGCCCCTACATTAGAGGAAGGGACTAAAAGGTTACTGATGTAATATGCTGCTGGTTTTGATGGTATCTGCAAAGTCTGAGCTGTGAAGTACGTGTCTATCATGCTTTACCATCAATTTCCTGCAGGTGTTTGTGTCTCATCACAGTTCATTGAAAGGCACATGAAAGCCATGCCTTGCTCTCAGAAGCTCATATTTAAAAGACACGGTTATTAAGTGATATAAAAAGCTTTTAGCCCTTGAAGAGATAAACAGTTCTGATTATGTTTGCTAGAAGACAACCTTTAGTATAATAGTTAGTGAAATTTATATTTAGAGTACCATCTATATCAGAGAAGTAAGTGAATTTGTATGTTAAGTAAGTGTGATCTGTGAGAATTAATGTGTGTGAAAGAGCAGGTAATAATAGTAATAGGTGACAGTGATTAATTGAACAGCAGGTAAGATTTGAAGATTCAAAATATAAAACTTCCAAAGGTTTGGAAAAAGTTTTGTGATGCTAGGTTGTTGTAGATAGTTGAGGGACCAAACTAATTTGAACTTCAAATAGGGGACATGTACTTATTCATTGCTAGTCAATTCTTTTCTCTTCCAGACCAGCAAAAAGGTAGCTTTTTATACAAAGGAAAATAGTACTGTCTGTGCTTTTCTGTTAATATTTCTGAAAAATCTCTGGGGCATTTTGCACCTAGAGCTTATTTAGTGGATTTGACAGTGACTCCTTAGCTCAGTTTGCAGTGGTAATGGCAGATCAAGATAACAAACTGCTCAACCAAAACAGAAATGCTTTGAATATTGATTTAGACGTCCATACTAACAATATATATTTGAAATAGTCTTTGTGTCTGTAAATATGTATAGATGCCCTTGACAAGTAAAGAAAAATGCTAAATTCACTTTTAAGCTGCTCCACTTCTGCTTTCCATTAGAGGTCCTATGGAATGGTTTATTTTCAAATGTTTCACAGCCAAAAAAAGTCAGCAGACTAGTTGTATACTGAACTTGTTCTTGATTATATTTGCTTTGGTTTTTGCTACAGTGTAATTTCTTGAATTGAGGAGAATTGATTGATAAATCAGTAGGTGGTGTTGAACCATGCTGCCGATGCAAGATCTGACTTTTAATCAGAAGAATTATTTGGCTGTAAATTAGTTTCAAATACAATATATTGTAAGGGGATAAATGTGAAAGAACCATCTTTTGTTGTTTTAATTACAGATGAAGATTCGTAGAATGGGGACACCAATAAGTACCTATAAAAATAGTTAAGAAAATATTGATTATAGAGTTTGATCTGTTTGAAATCTGTCATCTGGTACCATGAGATTTTTGTTGCTTACGGTGCTTTCTGTACATGCTCTAGATTCTGAAGTTCTATTAGCTTCTAATTAAATAAATATAGTAAATAGTTGTAAGTTCATTCCATGTTTCAAAGTTTTTGAATAATGTCAATGTAGGTAAAAGCTATACAATATTCTGTGTATTGTTGCCAAAACTTGGTCTTGTAGTTCTTTACAGTTGAAAATTTCTTCATTATATACTTTGCCAGAATACAGTGCTACAATTGATTTCATTTATCTTGAGGAGGGTCTTGAGGGAAAGATTGGAATTACATTAATTTAACTTTGGTTCAGTATCCTTTTATATTAAATACCTATGTTTTCACTTAAATGTCTTTTATTTATCACAGAACACAAGCCAGTGATTTTTATATATATATATTTTTGATTTCTGAGGAAAAGAGACCTACAGTCAACTTATTTGCACTAGGCTTGCTCTTTTTTCAAAACTTCAACAACACTTTTCTATGTTATGGTTCTTGAGTTTAGTGTGTGTGTGTATAGAGAGAAATAAACCGGAAATCCTGTCTCTGAGGAGTGGAATTTAGTGTCGTTTCAGATGGAAAACAAAATATTTTAGCATACACTTTCCAGTTAAACTTTTAAAAGGACTTTCCATGGGGTGCAACTCTGGAAATAATGCAGAGCTTCTAAAGAGGTTTCCCTGTGATACACACGTCGCAGTCAACTTGCTTTTAGTTTATAAACTGTTGGAGTGAAAATCAATATCTTGGCCTGATCAACTATAGATTGAAGAAAAGTTGTACGTACTTTGAAATGCTGGTTTTCAGTCAAGTCTTGTGGCATGGGATGTGTTCTGCCAGTGTTTTTTTTCTCATGTTACATGGGAAACTTTAAGAACTTTAATTTACTACTTTTTTTCTTTTCTTTTTCTGGTCAAGTTATTACACACTTGACTAGCATATTCAAGCACACTTGATTAATGTATAGTAACGTTGTAAAATCACTGTGGGAAGGGTCTAGAAACTGAATTTGAAAACACTTTAAAAGTTATAAAACTTACAGGCCACTTAAAAATGATTCATATGGAAATTTAATATTAATTACTGTATGATGAATGGTAAAATGAGGTGTTGATACTCCAGGATTGGATTCATTTTATTCTTAGAAGATCAAAATACTCTTGGTTTTAGGCTTTTTGTGAATACTTTTTTCTAGTTAATGAGTGTTTAAAACGTGTGTGATACAGCTATCTAACCTTATCGCTATTGAAGGTACCTGTGAGTTGGTGTTGTTATCCTTATAAATGCATACATGGGCTGCCTTTAGTGTTTTATAAAGAGGTCTGACTTGTCCTTTGTTGGGCTTGAAAGAGCAATATTGGTTCAAGAAGCATATTTTCTTTAAAAGGCGAAGAGACAGGAATTAATGTGCTGGAGAATTTCAAAATAAAAGCAAATTATATTTATTTTTGGAAACTATTAAATATAGTTTGACTGTGTGCCCTGAAGATTTTGATATACATAGATACTTTTTATTTTACTATGTCAACATAAGTGTGCAGTATCTTTTTTTTAAATATATGTAGATAGATACATATACACACGTTGCCCCAGTGGTACGCGCACAGTTGAGCAAAGTTATGACTTGGTTTTTTGTGGGCTTTTTTGGTGTTTCTTTTTTTTAATTATAGCAAGCAGAAAATATGTAATATTAATCCTTAATACACCTTTGTCATGCATTTGAGAGGGGCCAAGGTAATAGTGTTAGAAAATGAATTTATCAGTTAAAGATTTCAAAATGGTTTTGCAAAGATAAAGATTCTGACCTGATGGATTGCCTTAGCATATTCCAGACTGTGTTTAAGAAGGATTTAGAAGGTATTTATCTGGTTATTGTGATGTGAACTGTATTAAAGACACATTTTAGTAAAAGGGATGGATATCAAAATTGAGTAAAGAACAGAGCAGTGGGAGTGCTCAAAAATATTTACAAAAAAATTTAAGTAATTTTTTATTACTGTTGATCGGCATGGTATATGTAAAACACACTCAGAAATGAAGTGATTGTCTTTCTAACATACCTGAATCTTAAAAAAAAA